>UCOH01011369.1:0-67124 GCA_900474275.1 Synergus japonicus | reverse complement strand
CCCCCCCCCCCCCCACCCTCATTTATCGATTAAAAATATATTTTAATATATATTTTTATAAATAGATGTGCAACTACTCATTTTGCAGATTATAGTATTATACTACACTTTTCCAAAACGCTTCTATCATTTTTAACACAGCTTTCCTACCCTCTTTTTAATAAAATTGCTTTCATGTAAATTTTGAGGAGGAAGCTATAGCAGAAACTTGTTAAACTATTTACACCCATATTCAATTTTTAATCACGTTAGGATAACAAATATTCGATTCTTTTTAACTTTTATTATTTTCGCTATAATCTCTTCAAAATTTTATTTCTCATTAGTCGAAATTGCACTTTTTATATGACATATTCAGAAGAAATTTGTCTCATTTAAATATGTTACAAAAAAAGACCACTGCTTTTTATTACCCTAAAAATGATATTAACTTATATCAAATTATACTAGTTGCTCATAAGCCCACACGTGACTCTGATGATCAGCTTATGCGAGCACGTGACACTTTTTTTACTTGTGACATTAAGTCACCGGATTACAAGACACACAATCCTGCAAATGTGGCGTATAAAATTGATTTCTATTCCCAATGGTTGAAATAAAATGAATTGTAAAAAAAAAATAAGAGATCACCCAGGGACCCATTTTACTCCTCTTGCTCTTTTATGGTATTTTATCCTACTGGTCCTTCGGAGCTAAAAACATAAAAATCCTCAAACTATTTCTCTTAACATTATTATTATCTTATTAGCGTGCCAATATAATAAAAAATTGATTCTCTTTATCTATTTATCATTTTTATATAATGCTTTTGTTAAAATCACTTAATAAATATATTTCCAAATTTTATCGAGATACCATCTGTTAACATATAACATGAAACTTCTGAATAATGATCTAGAGATGACGAGCGATAAAAAAGCACAACAAGCAGGCGATTACGTATCAATCCTGTGCGCTCAAGAATACGTGCACCTGGAATAAAAGGATTTCCTTACGTAAGGATGGTCATTAAGTGGTGTCAGGGAAGTGAATAGAGTTCACTGATACACCATCGGACGTATTTAAAGGGCCCTGCTTCCATTGTTCGCCAAGAGAACCTGTCAAAACTGCTAAAGTACATTTGCTACGCGATGATACACTCTGCAAAGCGCGATTGTTCAAAAGGGGATGAAAGTGCCTATGTAGCTATAATCTATATTGCAATAGTGGGTTCCCAGTTCAAGTTATTACTTGCTCATATATGTGGGGTTCATATATGTGACTTGTATATGAATACAAGTCACAACATATGAACCAGATTTTTAAGTTCACCATAACAGTCTTTCATAAAAAGAAACCTCAAAAAAATCCTCTAAATCTTAATAAATTTAATTTCCCCTTATTTTCCCAGGGTTTCCCAAAGTGTGAAAATCCAAGTCTTAAAGCGCCACGTGAGTTTGTTCACACTCTAATAAATCTCGAGAACATAACCACGGAGACATTTATCTTAAAGTGTAGGCGTGGAAGATGGCTTAGCTCTTTATAGTGTTTTCGCCGAAGCCTATTACCGATATAAATTATTGTCGTTTGTACACCTAAAGGATCCGATTGTCGTCGCTTTTGGGATAAACTGTCCTAAAAAATGACAGACACGAAATAGGAGTGTTCTAGGATCTCGTAACATCGGGCCACTTTGGTCTACCAAACAAACCCTGTAATATGAGCACAAAACGCTGCCGAAGACCGCAAGAGTGATGCGATACCCGTAAACATGTTTTTTTTTTCTTCTTCGCGTTCGTCTATCACGAACTTCCGGCTCCATGTTCCGCCGGGTGTTGCGCCCACCGACCAGGGACGCCTTTGATAAATGCCTTCTTATGGAGCTTGAAAATAACTCGAATTCTGAGACACGCACGAGTTTCCTCCTTCTATACGCATCATTAGCCGCTGGGAGATCGTAACCGGGTATATGGAAGCAATTAAGAATTTTTTCATTAAAAATTTCTAAACTCAGAAAATTATTTAGTAGTAAATATGGTATACAGTTTTATAGTAATATATCGGATGGATAGTTCGGAATGGAATTAAGTAGATCGACATTTATTTATTATCGATGAAATCAATATACACTGAAAAAAATATTTTGTGCAACAAAATATGTTTTGTTGGCTAAAATAAATTTTTGTTAGTTCAACAAAACGTTTTCTTGACCCAAACCTTTTTTTCAGTGTACAGAGTTTTCATTTGAATCTGAAAATTCATGCTGCAATACATGGAAAGATTAATAGCTCATACACAAGACAGAAAAGCAGGCACAAGCCAATGCTCATACCTAAGAACTATCTATAAGCTCTAACATAAATATTCGGTTTTTGAGAATAGTTCAGGGAGAAAACTGGATATTAAACCGCAATATTTAAGTATGGGACAATTATTTAGATATTTAGATATAATATCTTGATATTAAAACTTAATATCCAGACATTAAAGTATAATATCCAGAGATTAAAATATTGGATGTTAGAATACTTGGATTATATATTTTAATATCAAAATATTATATCTAAATATCTAGATAGTTGTCCTATATTTAAATAGCTGGATATTATGGTTTAGTATCCAATTTTCTCCGTGTTAAGACGATTTTTTACTTGAATCCGTGATATTATAGTTGGCACGTGTGTCTACGAAATGCGATACGTGGCAGACAATTTCTTCGTGTGAACTGATTTTTTTTCGTAGACGAGAAGGTTCGACTTTGCATTTCGGTGACACCCCCACAGACGTATCGCATGTCACCCACGCAATGTCCTGGCGCCACTGTGTCCTTTTAGACATGCCGCAAAACCCGAAAATCTCTGCCACCGGATCCATGTCAACTTCTCCATGTGGCTGACATCACGTGGTCTCAAAGTAGTAAAATTAAAGTGCCTACACTTACACGCTCCACATATTATACTGCCAACTATACAAAAACAAACATAAAAACAAACATACAGAGAAGACTCAATTTTCTATAGGTAGATATATAATTAAATTGTACAATTATTGCAGCGGTACAATTTTTTAATATTGAACAATTCTAAATGAGAATCTAAAACAGTTTTTTTCGCTTTGATGTCATATTCATTAAACACCTCCTGAAACAAATTTTAATCGAGATTTTTAAATAATTTATTTTGAACTTTAATAGAAAACAAACTTAAAATTAGTGTTTAGTTTCATGTTTAAGTTTTGAAATAAACTTCTTATAATTATTCGTAGTTTCTAATTTCTTTTCCTTTAAAACACAGAAAAAAACAAGGACTGAAAGTGTTTACAGCTGAAATCAGTTTTTAGGCTGAATTTCAGTCTTAAGTCAGTTTTTAGTCTTGTTTTAAGACTGATAAGTCTTGTTTTTAGATTTCTTAGTCTTAAAACAAGACTAAAAATTGACTTAAGACTGAAATTCATCCTAAAAACTGATTTCAGCTGTAAACACTTTCACAGTTCTTGTTTTTTCTGTAAAGGATTGTGAAAGATTTTTCCGAGATTTCATAAAAATTCCAAGAATCTCAAGAGATTTTAAGTAATTTGATGAGAGATTCCAAGGAATTTCACGAGAATGCCAGAAATGTAAAAAACTTGTAAAATTTTCAATTAAACATTTGTAAAGTTGATGATGAAGTAGTGATAAAATAGTCCTGGATGAAATTTGCGTAAGATTTATAGAGAATCTATTTTATTGATTCTTTTTCTAATATTTTGTCGACATTTATCTCATCCTTTGTGAGTTGTGCAAATGCACACAAGACATCGTGAGATAGTCTTCGCTGGGGTGTGTGTTTTCATAGTTCTGTCATGGGAAGTCATTAAAACGCTAAAGGTGAATGATGTTGGGAATGCAAAGCAATATTTCAAGATCGTAATGGTTCACTTGACGCCTACCGGACGTAGTGCTTCTGGATGGTAGAGGCAAATCGTAAAAGAAAACTTAAAAGCCTGGAACGCCTACCGCACTCCCAAGGCGAACATTTGTATTATGATTATTCATAAAAAGCGGGTCTCTTCCATTCTCTTCAGGTCACCTCAAAAAATTCAAGATTGCGAAATTCCATTATTCCCTTTATCAACTCCCTTTTTTCGAACCCTCCTTTCCATTCTCCTCTCTGCACATAATTTTTGAATTCTCTTTTTGAACCATGATTTTCTCTTTCACGTGAGCAGAAAGTTTTGCAAATATCAGGAACAGACACACAGGGTGAAGAATCAAAGGTCAATAATCGTTCTCTGGTCTCGGCAGGTGCTCGTGTTTATATTTACGATGGCCCTTGACCTACGGGTGGCCAGTCGAGATAAGTTTTCCGTTCGCGGATGAACCATCTACCATTGGCATACGATACATCGGACTTCCCTAGGTCCGATTTATGTGTGGCCCCGCTCGAACGAGTAACGATCTGTAAAGAGGTTTGTAAGTTGGCGGGTAGCATGCGCCCTGCGGTGTGGTTGGCCTCCCTGGGCGAAATCCTCGTATGTCGGCACCAATGGACCGGATCAAATTTGAGTCTATTCCCAGGGACGCAGCTAAGCTTTTTGGTCGGATTTCCTCCACTCGCGCGTATCGGCCACCCGTTGATTTTTTATCTCAATCAATTTTAAAAATGGTACCCTTCTACAAAGTCTCACCTTCTTTATGTGAACCGATGATCGATATATCCTGGCGAGGAAGTAACAACGAATTATCCTTCACGATGGGAAGCCCCTCTTTAATTGAATCTGTATACATTTCATCCGGGTCGTTAATCGGAATATAATCAGCACATATTTATATTACAACTAGCTGAAATTTACCCGCCGTTGCTCGGGATTTTCAAAAATTCTCTGGGTGGGTTCAGATCTAGGAATTAATTATCTAATTAACTGTCAATTAAAAGCGAATTGAAATATTGTAACTATCCATTGAAGTGGGTGTCTAGGAGGTGATAAGAAAAACTAAAGAAGAAAAGTAGTCAAGTACGAAAGGGATTGTCGGCATTTGTATCGAGCAGTAAAATCATCAATCATCGTACAAATCACTTTCTTTCTCTTTCGCTCATCTTTTCTCTCATTTTCTCTTTCTTGATCGTACGAAGCGAGAAGAGGGAATGAACGGCTGGTCAGATACGAGGGGCAAAAGTGAAAAGGATAAGGGCAACACCGTTGGAAGTGTAGCTACGAAGAAGAGGAGGAAAGGATGTCCATTGAATCATGGTCCATACTCCATCGAGACCACACACAATCACGGGAACCATAGCGAAGTGTTTCTTACTATTGTTCCATTACTGCGACATGGCGCCGTACTTTTGTCCTCCACACTATCTGTTCGAATCAAAGACTCAAGAAGCCTCTGCGAAATTATTATCTCCCACTTTTGTATAAACTTTTTTGATTGATTATTATTATTATTATTATTATTATTATTTTATTCGATCTTTGTAATCAACAAAATTTTCAGTAATTATAGGTATATTATGAAAATGTTAAATTTTTATTATCTGTCGCTATAAAAACATCTCAAGCCTGCATGATTGGAAATGAATTCGGCCTTTTATTTTTTATTTATTCTAGATTGTAAAGGTTCTTATATTCGAAATCACTTTAGATTTAACCCTTCTTTTTCATTGCTCTTGCCTCACTTTATCTGAGAAGGTCCATGTTGCATCCAAGATTCGTGAAATAGCATTATCTTGTCGTTTGATATGATAATCTGCCTCTAATCTTTACTCGTCCTCACAGTGGCCGAGGCATTTGCCTTTAGCTGGTCATGGTTCGATTCGCAAGAAGAAACTTTTAATTTCGAAATGCCTCGAATGATAAAATATTATAAAATATTTATCGTTCAATAAACATTCTGTATATATTTATTAATATTTCATTTTAGAAATGTGAATGTTATTAGTTTCAGAGACTTGAATGGAGAGAATTAAGAAATATGTCATGGAAAATTGATGACTTTATATGTAGACTTAATATGTATGCCTTTATGAGGAACTTTGATGTGATATGAAAGGAAAGGAAACAAGGGTATAGCGGCAGAGGGAAAAATGTTTGCCTTTCTCAAAACGGTAACGCTGACAAGCCCCAAGTGAAGAGGCTTACGTCGAGCCGACATGTACATTTATGCTTGACAAGTAATTACCTTATAAAGGTGGGTGAGTCATGCGTTCAAACTCATATCGGACGTCAATCGTTGGTACCCCTGTTGGATGGAGAGCTCCCTGGTTTCGTACACCTACACCAATCTCGACGAGCGTGGGCTACGAGACAATCACCACCTACGAGCCATTCTGTGCGAACGAACTTGCAGGTAAGATCAGAGATTTACGATTCTACTGAATTACGGCCAATTAATTAAACAAAGGGCAAAAGAACCATTATCGACTTAGTAATGATCCCAATCGAAACATTTCTCAAGGAATCAATCAACCTAATCAACCCTATCAATCAACCCAACAACGCGAGTTTCCTCATTTAAAGTTTAAACCTTGTTGAAGGAATGATCCTGATTTATCAGGGTGGCCACAAGATTCAATTATTCAATTTCCCTGATATTTCCCTTACTTTTCAGACAAATTTCCCTGACAAAAAAGTATTAAAAATGTGTAGAAATTTTCAATAATAATACTATTGAAATTTCTCCAAAATCACTTAAAATTTGTAAAAATTTCTCAAATAACAACCTTGGAAATCTCTTAAAATTCATTGAAATTCATAAAAATACATTAAAATTTGTAAATAAAAATTCTTGGAAACAAAAACCTCACAAAATCCTTTAAAAATCAAAAATAATTTAAAAAATTTTTTTTAATTCCACAAGGAATATTTAAATTTCTTAGAAACATTTGAAAAATGTCAAAATTTCTTTCAATTTTTACGAATTCCACGAAAAACTTTAAAATCTCTAAAAATACGTAAAGATTTCTTAAAATTCTTGAAAACCTCTTGACATTCCATAAAATTTTACAAAATCTTTCATAAATCATAAAAATCTGGTGAGGTTCTTTAAAATTTCAATCAAATCCCTTAAAATCATTTTAAAAAAATCAAAATTTCTTAAAATTCTTAAAAGCCTTTTAAAATACTTTAAAATTCCATGAGAATATTTATAATCCCTTTAAATTTCTGAAAACCCTTCCAAGTTTCTTAAAATCCTTTATAATTCCATGAAAAACTTTTAAATCCTTTGAAATACGTAAAAATCTCTTAAAATTTTGTAAAATTCCACAAAATCTTTTAAATATTATACAAACCTTTTGTAATCCCTTTAGATTCCTAGAAACCTCCTAAAACCTTTTAAAATTATTGAAAATCTCTTGAAATCATTAGAAACCCAAAGAATTTCAAAGAATGCCTGGAAATTCTTTATAGCCCTTTGAAAACCTTGGAAAGTTTCTAAAATCTGTTAAATAAAATATAAAATTTATATATGCAATACGACAAAAATAACACAGCATAAATATCAATTTCTATTTTCCCTGACTTCCTTGACATGTGGCCACCCTGTTTATGAACAAAATATTGAAGAGATCTGCAGATTTGGATTTTGGAATGGAAGTATAGAAATGGAAGATAGAAATCTTAGATGAAAGTAAATAACAGGTTCTCAATTCAAATGCTAGGAACAGTACTTTTAAACACAGCATAGTTTAAAGTACTTTCTTTACTATTTAAAGAAATAATAATGACGAACCGTTAATTAAATTACGTAAGTATGGTGTGGCCGTTGGTTTGATTTTTCCCAGAGGAATATGAACAAAAGCCAGTTGTCTTGCGCAAGTCTCGTGACTCGTCGATTCTTACAAAAGTGCTGCCCTGGCCCTAATGTGGTAATTAACTACTCGAGACGCAGTTGGGTATGGAGAGACGACGATCTTGTCAGTTTGGGTGGTCCTTAGTGGCTCCTCAGTAGTATTTCTGCATCGCACCACTTCCTGAAAGGAGGAGACCCTTTACGTCAGGACATTGCGCGTCCCTTTTTGCTTTTTAGCATTCGATTTCGGATGTGGGCGCTAGTTAATATTTCTCGCTGATCCAGTCAGTCTACACTTAACGAGCGACCGCGTTAGACGCAATCCCATCTGGACGCCAGGTTCCTTATACTTCAGCTTCGGCAGTTGTTGCACCAAATTAATGTACTCCGGATATTAATGGTCTCGCGAGTCTCTGTCTAGTTCACTCGAAAAAAGTGGAAACACTATTTTCAGACTTTTAGTTGAAACTTTAACTCTACTTATATACTTCTACCTTTAAATAAGCACGAGAAGATTTATGTCATTATTTTAATAAATTAAATATGGATTGAGGTCTAAATCGAGTTTTGTTTAGTCAATAATTCAAGAATATGCAAAATTTCTGCTTATTATTCACGAAATCGATATTAAAAGCCAGTTGTATAAAAATTGACTCCTCGATTCGATTTGATATTATGACGCAACCATTGCGGTGATAAATTGAACCGCTATTGAAATTTGTCCCAAAGCAAGCGATAATCTGGTTATTTCTTCAATTCTATATAGAAGGTCGACGAAAATTGTGATTTTTTCTTGCGATTCTTTCGAGACCTTTGAAAACCAATTTCGCGTCCCGATTTCACGAACTGACTTACCCTCCTCGGGGTAAATCTCAATCTCACTGGCCGCTCTTGAGAACGGTAATAAATTCAGCGGAACGGCAAACACAGCGGACCGGCGAGTGTATCGAAACCCGAAACCCTAAATCACGCCAGAGATCGCTACGAGGCCATACCTCGCGGTCCGCTCCGAGTGTCTGGATAAATAAACAAATACAGATTAGTTCCACGAGAAACAGGCGTAAATCATCCCGGAACTCGTTACACGTATGCATAGACGTATACGGCAATACGATTTGTTGCTGTATCAAGGGAAAGGCCGCAGAGGGTCCTCCAATGGAGAATTGAAGAAACGGTCTGAATCCGTGGATCACCTTTTAATTTACACCTATCGGCTTCCAAGGATGTGTTTATTTTATAAAGTGTTTAATAAAATGTTTCATAAAGTGTTTTATAAAGTTGTTCTTTAAAAATCTACAAATTTACAAATTTTGTATTAATTATTATCGCAAGACGTGATACCACCCCATCGAAAACATGTTGAACCCCTGAATATATTTTGAAATTTTTTTTGGTGTTACTTGAAACATGGTGATTGCATTCTTGGTCGATTTGTTGATATTTTTGGAAATCTTTTGAAAGCACTCGAAATATTTCAAAATGTATTGCAATCTTTAGAGACATCAAGAGATTTCCAAAGATTAAATGACACTTTTAAAAATTTTCAGGGATTTCATATAGGATTTCTAGTTACTTCAAAGAATTTCAAGTTATTTCTGAAGATTGTAAGACATTTTAAAGTATTTCGAGCGATTTCAAAAGATTTTCAGAGAGATTTCATATAGGATTTCAAGACAATATCTGAAATATCTGAAAGTATTTGGAAGCCTATCGAAATATCTTGAAATCCTATATGAAATCCCTAAAAATCTTTTAAAAGCACCTGAAGTTCCTTAAAATCCCTGGAAATCTCTGAAAATCTTTTGAAATTCCTCAAAATATCTTAAAATCTTTGGAAATCTCTTGAAGTCTCTAAAAATTGTTTGCAATCCCTTTAAGAATCTTAAAATCACTTTAAATCTATCGGAATCTCAGAAATCCTATATGAAATCCCTAAAAATCATTTAAAAGCACCTGAAGTTCCTTAAAATCCCTGGAAATCTCTGAAAATCTTTTGAAATTCCTCAAAATATCTTAAAATCTTTGGAAATCTCTTGAAGTCTCTAAAAATTGTTTGCAATCCCTTTAAGAATCTTAAAATCACTTTAAATCTATCGGAATCTCAGAAATCCTATATGAAATCCCTAAAAATCATTTAAAAGCACCTGAAGTTCCTTAAAATCCCTGGAAATCTCTGAAAATCTTTTGAAATTCCTCAAAATATCTTAAAATCTTTGGAAATCTCTTGAAGTCTCTAAAAATTGTTTGCAATCCCTTTAAGAATCTTAAAATCACTTTAAATCTATCGGAATCTCAGAAATCCTATATGAAATCCCTAAAAATCATTTAAAAGCACCTGAAGTTCCTTAAAATCCCTGGAAATCTCTGAAAATCTTTTGAAATTCCTCAAAATATCTTAAAATCTTTGGAAATCTCTTGAAGTCTCTAAAAATTGTTTGCAATCCCTTTAAGAATCTTAAAATCACTTTAAATCTATCGGAATCTCAGAAATCCTATATGAAATCCCTAAAAATCATTTAAAAGCACCTGAAGTTCCTTAAAATCCCTGGAAATCTCTGAAAATCTTTTGAAATTCCTCAAAATATCTTAAAATCTTTGGAAATCTCTTGAAGTCTCTAAAAATTGTTTGCAATCCCTTTAAGAATCTTAAAATCACTTTAAATCTATCGGAATCTCAGAAATCCTATATGAAATCCCTAAAAATCATTTAAAAGCACCTGAAGTTCCTTAAAATCCCTGGAAATCTCTGAAAATCTTTTGAAATTCCTCAAAATATCTTAAAATCTTTGGAAATCTCTTGAAGTCTCTAAAAATTGTTTGCAATCCCTTTAAGAATCTTAAAATCACTTTAAATCTATCGGAATCTCAGAAATCCTATATGAAATCCCTAAAAATCATTTAAAAGCACCTGAAGTTCCTTAAAATCCCTGGAAATCTCTGAAAATCTTTTGAAATTCCTCAAAATATCTTAAAATCTTTGGAAATCTCTTGAAGTCTCTAAAAATTGTTTGCAATCCCTTTAAGAATCTTAAAATCACTTTAAATCTATCGGAATCTCAGAAATCCTATATGAAATCCCTAAAAATCATTTAAAAGCACCTGAAGTTCCTTAAAATCCCTGGAAATCTCTGAAAATCTTTTGAAATTCCTCAAAATATCTTAAAATCTTTGGAAATCTCTTGAAGTCTCTAAAAATTGTTTGCAATCCCTTTAAGAATCTTAAAATCACTTTAAATCTATCGGAATCTCAGAAATCCTATATGAAATCCCTAAAAATCATTTAAAAGCACCTGAAGTTCCTTAAAATCCCTGGAAATCTCTGAAAATCTTTTGAAATTCCTCAAAATATCTTAAAATCTTTGGAAATCTCTTGAAGTCTCTAAAAATTGTTTGCAATCCCTTTAAGAATCCTAAAATCACTTTAAATCTATCGGAATCTCATGAAATCTTTTAAAAATTCCTCAAAACCTGAAAATCTGACACATCAGACTCAAAATTCGCATGAAGAACAACCCGCCACGATTAAACGCAGAATGTTTTGAAAAATTAGCTTCTCCAGCCTTGAGCAAGTCTATGAATGAGACACGATCGTTTCTGCCACTTGCATGTTTCATCCAGAAAAAAGTGAAGTAGGGAAGGCCGATTTTAGTGCGGCAAGCAGCGCGACGCGACATCTCCGCAGCTATTACACTGACTCGTGGCGGCAGGTGCAACATCGCTCACTGTCCTCCGTCTATATATTCAAATACTGCTCCCTCCATCGGGCCATCTTAAAACCCGTTTTTTTTCGCGGTGCCATGAACTGCTAATTAGCCCCGGACTCTGCGCGCCCAGCGGATCCGTGGAATCCGCGGCTGTTTGTCACCCGCGCTCAAGCTCAACCGTCAGGAAGGGAGTGCGAAAAAGGGAAGAAGAGAGCAGCTTCTCGCTTTGAGACCTTTTGATTCTACCTTTTGCCGATTCCGCGCCTTGAAGTCTGAATTATGGGAGTCCAAAAGGATGCATTGTCGAACGGTATTCGACCATGCTTGAGGCGTGAAGTGCTGAGTTTTACCATGAGGGACTTACGTTCACGACCATTGACGAACTTCCGGTTCTTCGGCGAAAAGAGCGTCAGGTGTTCAAACGGAACCAAGCGAAGTCTACTCGACACTTTTTAATTTTCCTAGTAAGGAAGCTTTGATCTTCCAGATTTATTTATAAATTCCTTCACTGAGAAAAAAATATTCGGAAATCAATAAATATACTTTTGAATTAATAGACCTCTTCCAAAAGCAGATATTTTATTAATTCAAATGAATATATTTTAAAATGTATAATATCACCATTGTAAGAGATTTATTGATTCAAATCTGTTGGTATCTCGTATAAAAAATTAGAGTGCGTTTTCCAACTTATTGTAATAGTTCTAATGGAAAAAAAGAAACATGTAGCGTGGTTGTATTTTATGTTTTGTTAGGGAAGGAAAAGTGACATGAAAAATATTTTTGCTTAACGATGTACCAATGTTGAAGTACTTGATATGTGACCTTACGCACCATTGCGAAGCAAACGCGGTAGGCGGAGCTCACAGGAGACACGCATGGTTGTTGCACTCCCTTGTGTGCAATTTGTAATTTGTCAAAATTATCTCCCATGTGGTGTAATGTACCAAGATACAAATCTGTCTCATTCTGATCGATCTACAGCTTCCTTTTTTACATGTTCGTGATACACATAGCAATTTTGCAAAAAGAGTGTAGAGCATTAAGACAATTAGACCAATCTTGATTACAAGCATTTCTTTCCCATCTAAAATAATTTTAATGACTATAGAGATCGTTTGCAAAAAATTGCCGAGCTACGTATATTTCACATCATTAAAAAATTATGATAAGCTTCTCTCCAAATAAAATAAACAATTAATTATACCGAAGCAATGTAATTAGGTCGCATCCAATAAAGACTTACAATAATTTATAGTACACAAATTTCTTCTGTGTCAATCATTCCATCTTAAGGATTCATAAAACCAACAGAAATTGGCAGGTGTAATTCTCTAATTTATGATGAATATTTGATGAAGATTTTCGGCAGATTTTCGTGCGAAAATATTTAAGTGTAGACCTGCTTTGCCGCAAGGAGAGCACTTCAAGTCCCAAAAGTAATCACCTGGTTCCTGGACAGGGCTCTTAATGAAATTGATGCTTTGCATGAAAGGACAGGTGAGAGCACTGAGACTATAACACTTAATCGTGGGATTCTCGAAACTCTGACAAGCCATAACACCATACATACACTCTCTTTATTTTTTAAGCCTGTTGACAAGATATTTCAGTAGGACACCTGCAATATTTTCTGCTCAAAATGTTCCATATTTTAGCAGCAGAATAATTAAAATTATGTTCATTAAAGTATAAAAGCAGATTCGTTTAACCTTCTTTACTTTATGATAAGCATTCTAACTCTTGCATCTGGAATAAATAGTATTAAATTCATTTGAATAAAAATCTTACAGAATTTCGGAATTGGATTTCATTTTGCAGACTTGGATTCAATTTTTAAGAGATCTCGAATCTTGAAAAAGTTCTTTATAAACTCGGAGATGGCCTTGAAGGAGTCCTGAAAAATGACTAATAAAAATATTAAAGAATTTGCCCTCGCAGAGTGAATAACGATAAATTGATATATGACGAACTGAAAGGTTTTATTGTCTTATTAGGATCGTATCTTCGGGCTTCTCGTTGATTGGATTTCGAAGCGGAGCTGATTGCTTGGGCTTCGGGCATTTTTACGACTGTTAGAATAAGAAAATCTTATCGGGAGACACCGAAGGCGACACTCTTCTCTCCGTCGGTGCAAACGAGTTGCTTAATCTATAAACGATTCGTTACAAAAATTGATTTTAATTAATTGGCCTAATAAGAGAAGGCTCGTTAGAGATAAATGACCACGACCGCAATGGGTGGCATTCGACAAGAGCTACCAAGATCACACTTTCATCTTTATATGGAAGAAAAGACATTCATTTACACCCACTTCTCACTTTTCAGAAAGTTGCAAAAATTATGAAATTCAACATCGAGGTAAAAAGCCTCTCGATCTTGTTATCATTGATATCTGAGGTTTCTTCGTTAAAGCGACATTATACGAACTCATTTAAACTTTTTCGCTAATTGTATTGTGTGCAGTAATTAAATTATTTAAATCCAAGTATATGAATTTGAGTTAATTATTTTTTAATGACTTAAATTTATACTGCAATTTAGTTCTTAAATTATAAATGATCAACAGATAATACTTGTTTAATAAAAAAATTATTCAAATTATATCTTGTAAAAGTTGTAAGTTGTACAAAAACATTATATTTATAGCCCATTATGACAATTATAGCAATCAATGATTGCTTTATGAGTCGAAAAATATAAAAACTTTCTTTAATATAGAATTTTGAAAAATGATCTAGTTTTGCAGATACTTTTGATCGACATTTCTGCGATTGCATTGCGACTTTTTCTTTAATGTCAATCAAGTTAAGACGCATTATCCATATTGACTACATAGCAACTAATGAAGATCGCTCCGTGCAAAGTCCCTCGTGGGAAAATGGATAATGCGCCAGCAGTGAGTGAGGGGCAAATTGTAGAACATAAATATCGCATGTACAAGGAAATAGTAAGCAATGCGCCTGTGGAACATTACTCGAGAATCTCAGTAAAGCATTCTTTTCCTGTATACAACTATACATACACTTACGATCTTCGTTACCGTCGTTGATTCTCCGTCAATGGAATCTACTGTAGAATGCAATGAATGATTTTATGTAGAAGCTAAACGGCATCCATGGCATGATGCCTACTAATTAAAAAAAAAACTATTTATTTACAATTAGAAAAGGAAAAGGAAAAGGAAAAGGAAAAGGAAAAGTTTACCTTCAGTTGTTCAGCAGAATCTTTAAATTCCCTTTCTTTGATGATGAAAAATGAGAAAGAATTTGAATTTATTTTTTTGCATAATGAGGAACTGGATTATAAACATTAAAACATTTATTATTAAAACATATATTAATAGTAAAAATACAATTAAGTACCATTTTGAGTGTATTCATCCATAAAGGAAGAAAAAAGGGAATGTTACGAGAAAAATAGGGTTTAGAGACACTCGAAAAAGATTTTGATCGAAGTCACTGAAATCTGGATCTCGAGTTGTTGAAAGTGCGAGACTGGGTTTGACAAAGTAAACGAGACGTAGTTTCATCGTCACGAATGTTTGGTTGTCGCCAACCCTGGGCATCGATCATCTTTGTTATCGACATCTCGATCCCAAAGCGACGAGGGAATGGGAGGACATCGCCGAGAAGATCTGGGAATCCTCAGTCGTCTCCGATCACGCCTGATCGGTTACAAGAATAAGTGGTTGACGTATAGGAACGGAATGGCATGCCTTTTGGTCAAGACACTTCTCGCCTCTTTCGATATTCCGCACGACGCTGCCATGTCAAAGTAATAATCTGTCGATCGTCCGGAGGACTTTATTCTTTCTCAAGTATTTTATCACTTTTATGACGTCAAATCGTGCGTTACACCAAAAAAATTAAGAAAATTGCTGGATTAATTAAACAGACTTGATCAATACATATTGCACTCATTGCTCTTCTTTAGTGACTTAAACCCACAGCTTCCTAATTGGAACGATCAGTCAAAGTTTAATTAACTTCTTAAGAGAATTCATTTTAATCAATTATTTAAATAGGTTGTCGAACTTGATATTTCTTCAATTATTTCGAGATTTCTAACTTTAGGAGTGTAAATAAGTAATACTTTTTCATTATTTTAATTATTTTTTGGAAACTCTTTTGAAATTGCCAACATTACGTTTGTAATGATCATTATTTTTCACTAAAACTAGGCCATTTACCTCCGTCTGTACGAAACTGAGGTAAATGACCAGTTTTAGAAAAAAAATATTCATTTTTGCGAGTTGATTGGATTTTGAGCAGAAAATATCTGAAATATCTTGTCGATCATTAAATGTATAATATTCTTTCAAGTTAACAATGTATACTCTTCTTACTTAATATTTATGAGTGACTTTTATGGCTTTTAAGAGGAAACAACTTTGCTTCTTTGACTTTTTTCATATCTCGTCTTATTTTTGCAAAAAGCTTGTATTTTCATTTTTCAGCAACAAAAAAAAGTTTTAAAGTTTTCACAAAAACCGTCGCCTTTTTGTCAATTTTCAGAATTTTCAGAATTTTAGTGTCGATTTCGAAAGTGAATGAAGAGATCTATTTTAATCAAGAAGATAAAGTATAATATCTATATGGATAAATACATTAAAATCCATTGATATACTTGGAAATCTTATGAAATCGCTTACAAAATTTTCAAGTCCTTATAGATTTCTGAAATCTCTTCAAACCTTTAGAATAATTTCTTGAATT
Organism: Synergus japonicus; assembly: GCA_900474275.1. NCBI lineage: Eukaryota > Metazoa > Arthropoda > Insecta > Hymenoptera > Cynipidae > Synergus > Synergus japonicus. Next base: position 50,952 of record UCOH01011369.1, on the reverse strand, counting down.
CCCTATAGAAACATTTTGAAACTGTATAAAAATCTTGAAATCGAGTTGAACCCTCGGTTCTGGATCAAGCTTGAAAGCGAGAGAAAATCGATGTAGGATCCGATAGAAGATTATAGTCCTTCGGAGTGAAAGTAATCGTGTTACACCGTAACTGGAGTCTGCGATGCACGTGGCTGTGGATTTCTTGGGGTGGGTTATGTCATTAAGCCGCCACGGTTCGCTGAACCCTTCGGTACGATCGACCAGTTCAAGTGACATGTCGCACATGACGATGCACCTGTACTAATGGGGTCCCATGTGCCAGAACTACACGTGAAAATACACGAAAACACATGTACGATAGATACTCCTGCTTACTAACAAGGGTCGATCGACTATAAGCTGCCAATTAACGAGCTATGATTCTCATACGGGATCGACCATCAATTAATTTAAATTCAGCCGTCCTCGTCCCCACTTCCTATCAGTGATCCTCAAGTGACAATGGGGATCCCCTGCAAACCGGAGATTTTGCAGGTGGCTAGCCTAGTACGAGGTCAGTACTAACAACTGTATATTAATTCACGAATCAGTAATTAGAATAGTAAAGGAAAGACGTTTTTATAATCGACATTATAACATAATAGGCAATGGTAAGGAATTTTTGCTTTAGAAGCAGATTCCAGTTCTCATCGCGATTTATACCTAATAAGAAAGAATTCAAATGAAGTAACCGGGCAATATAAAAATTTCTGGAAGCACCAACTGGCAAAAGTCAACATGTGAATAATAAAAAGTGATTTATGTCCTGGAATAAAACAGTAAGAATACAAACCTCTTTAGGAAAGTGCTCAGCGTACCGTAAACTCATAAGTGCGTATCATTTCACAAGTGAGCATTAAGTCACTATGATAAAGAGTCCGGTTCCATCGCAAGAAGGGAAGTTTTTCTTATTAGTTATTATACTTTCGTTTCGCATTCAAACATAGTAGATGTAGAAAGATTATTTAATCAGATTTACGGTGCCACTCATAACTCACCTTCAAAGCTTCCCACGCAAATATCTTGATTTGAATGATATGTCTATTAGTTATAAACTTAAAAACCTGCTCTTTAGATATTCAGTATTGATAAACGAAACAAGTTCAAGTTTTATCGATTTTCATGTTTTCTTATTTGCCAGAATGATCGAAATCGATATTTTAAGCCTGGATCTGAATTTAAATATTAATAAATACAAAAGAATAGGATTAAAGAAGAGTTTTCTTATTGCTACATTATTTTTAAGGAGAGGAAGGGTTTAACGTAATTTATAAAAATATGCACCAAATCCAAGGGAAAAAACTGGGATTCTTTATTTCTCGAGTGTCTCCTTCAACCATGCTTCATAATCAATTCTGTACAATTCAGTCAGAGGGAGCTGAAAATTTGACATCGTTACTAGTTGACTGGGGAGTCAAGTTCACACGACGAAAATATAATTTATATTCTTTTAATCATTTGCACATATATTAAAATAGTTCCAAGTTCTCCACGAGTCTTCATTTCTCCATTTACTTGCTTTGATGAACGACCAAGCCAATAAATATTTATCCATTATAATCTTACAATGCTCGCAACTGGGTCTAATATTTAATCCCTTCGAAGGGCACACTGAGTTTTCGACTCAAATGAAAATTACAGGTGCGAAATAACGACGATTCTACAATAAATACACTGGAGTTTATCACTCATTAGTTTCGGATATAGTACAAGAGCAATGCGTTTTGTAACGCATTTATTCGATTTTTATAAGGATGCTTAATAGGAGAGAGCTCACTTCCTTATTTCCTATTAGTAACTTAAAGAGAAATTCGAATTACCTTTTTACATCGCGCACCAAACTTAGGTGCAATAAATATTCACAAAATGCTCACGTCGTCAGTCTTCTAGCTTACGAGTCTCGAAATCACACCCTCAACAATTTTATTCCTACAAATATCGAGATTTAAAAGTGTGTAATTTAGTTCAAAGGATAATTTTAACATTTACTAGAATCCAGGAATTCTGGAATCGCTAAAGTCAACTAAAATAAAAATAGTTCTATATTAAAATTCTATGACTAATCACCATTTCTCAATTATCTTTGTGACCCAAATTATCCACTTCTTTATCGAATTATGGTTTCTTGATTTAATCAATCTTCGTGGTTAATTCGCGGTTTTTACAACTGTGGTTTTACAGTTGTCATTTGTGGTTTTCCGACTTGAGATTGTTTCCCATGTATGCTTTGCAGAAAGCTGTGGTAATCGGATTGTGCATTTTTGTGCAAGTTGTGATTTCGAGGACTGATCTAGGATTTTCGTCCGGATATACGTCCGCCTCGACGACATTAGAGAACGGACGGAACGTCACTTTGCGAGACGAGACGTCCAATTACGACTAACTAGTTGGTTCACTTTCACTCTCGTTCTAGGCGTTCTAAATTTACAAGTCGATAGGTTGACACTGGGCGAGAGTTTATCGTAGCTCTGTGTTGATTTTCTGGAATCACGCACAGTCTAAAGAGGCTAAAGACGCCGGACTGTGAGGTCCGCCTAGCATGAATGGAGGACTCATTGGAGGACCACCACTTCCGGTACTGTTTCCGTAAAGTTCTAAATCACCTAGGGAACCGCCGTCAACCCCGCTTCCACACTTGTCAGACTTGCCCTCCTGCTTCAACACCATGCGTCGCCATTTCGCACGCGCATTCTGGAACCACACCTGCAACAGAAGACGGGAAGTGATCGATTAGACCATGAGCGAACTGACAGCATAAAATGGTTTCTAGTTATTTTCCTGCAATTATCGACGATTTAGCCAGAAAATTGGGGGTCCATTTTCACGCCGTTTCCAAGGTGGGCGATGACAGTTAAAATTTTTGGAATTAAATTGAGCCCTTAAGGGGATTTAGCTGCAGAAGTATTCTAGAGTTTCCAAAAGCATAGTGGTTTTTCCACTAGAATGATCAGTTTTATGTTTCAATAACTATATTAGCAAGTTTTCAAGGACGTTCTAAAAACGTCTTGGGACATTTGTTCCCACTGGGTTGGTTCACTTAAAATCATACACAAACATGGAAAACAATTCAAATAAAACTGACAATGAGAAACAAACACTGTTCTCATTGTTTCCAAAATAATTTTTGAGTTCAATTACTCAAAACAAAAATTGAGTTCATTTAAAATTAAAATTCCTTCTTGAAAAGTCTGCACACAATCTCGTCAGCGCTGCTGCGACAAAAAGAGTCTGAAGGCTAAAGTCGAGGAAGCCTTCCAGCTGAAAAAAGGATTAAAAAGAGGAGACGTCTGGGTCCTTTTCAATCTCTTCAACTCTTGAAGGCAAGGACGATATTTCGCAAAGTGAAGGAATCGTCGTGAAGAAGACAATGCAAGAACCATGGGACCAGGGAGGGATCTGGTGTATGTATATAAGTATCGAACGTCAGGACAATGGTGTATTGCGTCAAGAGCCCCAGGCGTTCCGCGACAATAAATAAAAGATGGTAATGCATCGAATCGTCAGTCGCCATTTTGAAGATAGTCTCCTCCCTCGCAGACTCCCAAGAGAGTAACAAAGAGAGAATGAAAGAAAGAGTCGGGAGTTCCCCTCGAACGGTCGAACGGACGAACCATGGAGAGAAGGAACGAAAGCAGGAACGAACAAACGAACGAACAAACTCCCGTAGCTGCCGGAGTGAGTATTCGCGCGTCTCGCGATCAATATCAACCAAGATGGCGCGTTCAAGACCTCTACACTGCGCCGAATACAATAGCCGTCCTTTTTCCTCTCCTCTCCTCTCTTCTCCACTCATGCTCTCTACTCTGTTGCCTCCACCAACCCCTTCACGCTTTCTCGGTCTCGATTCTACGGTTCCGAACTTCTTTCTGTTCCATTCTCTGCCATTCTGTTCCTATACTCGTTCCTGTTACTGAGGCTTCGGAATCTCTTCGGGAAGCACTGAGAGATATTGTGAATAATACGAGAGCTCGGATAATGGGTAGGAGGAAAAAAAAAAGTTTTATGGGCTACTTGCTCTCCCTACTAAAAGGAACAGAAACTTCACTTCCTCCAATGTGATAATGTGTAGCTTTCATGAAAGAGATTGTCCTCCGTGAATGCAGATTTCCTGCTGTCTGATGCTTTACTATTTGCAACTGGTTTGTTTCACCCCAGACTCTTTATTTTGATTTCCATAGGATATGAGTACCGTCAATTCTATCACTTTCTTCGAACGTGGAAGACTCAAAAATCTACCTAAAAATAATTAAAATTGTATCAAGATATTGAAAGTTCTCGATGAAGACGAAATACAGACGTCAAGAAACATGAGAAAAATGAAACTGTAGATGCAAATAGGATAATTTTTTGAATCTGAATTTGCATCAGCAAGGATCCTTCAGAGAATCATTTGTGATAAGGGTTTTCCTGAAAAGGAATCGTTCTAAACTGTTGAGGATTCATATAAAGAATTGCAACACACAGTTAGTGTGATCCTGACTTTCGAAATTGGAATATATTCCGAAAGACACTTGCTTCTGGTGCAGAGAGTACCTGAAACTTTCATACCTTGAACAAGACTTAGGATTGAATGCGAAATGAAAAAATGTAGAGATATGACTTTCCTCCAGTTTTTGAAAGACATGGTTATATATATATATATACATCTAAACACTTCGTAGTTTGCTCGAACACGTGTACATGAATGTGGTACTTCAGATTCTTTTTCAAGCCTCAAGAGCACGGTGGCATAGTCAGGACACTCGTCTCTCACTGGATTTGCAAAAGGACAAGCATTTTCTAGATACGAAAAAAATTGCTTGAAAGATTCAACGCTTAGAAAGTTAGCTGAAATCAAAATTAAAAGCATTCAATTGAGGGAAAAAGAAACATATTTCGTTTGTCGATTGATGCAACATCCATAGTGAAGAATGTAGGAAGCCAGTGTCATCAAGTGACAAATTTCGGATTCGCATCACAAAGAGTCGTCTATGCGAAATAAATAGAACCGAATGAGTTATAATAGCATGGTAATTTATGTCTCGTTTCCACGTAGGTGTACTTTACACGTCGGCGAACGATTCTGAGGCCACTATAGGATTTGACTGCTGCCAGATTGACGATGGAGCTCACATACGGAAAGAGAAGAGTCTCGGCGTCGACGGAAATATCGCGCCGCGGCGCTTTTAACCCAACAGCCGTAACGCGGTTCAGAGCGCCACTAATTGGGAGAAGAATATACATACTTCGGGGTCGCGCCCGTGAATATTTTTATCGAGTCGACTCCACAACAAGGAGAAAAAAAATCATAAGAAAAACAGAAGCGCGTACGCATTCTATCTTCCTAGCATTTTTTTTTTCGTTTCCGTCCAAGTGTGACGAGCAACCACTAGATTTATTATAACAATTAAGAAGCGCGCGTTACCAAACATGGTCTCTAATGCATATTCATCAGTTCAAAGAGTCTAAAGACCAAAACACATGATACCTTCTTTTAAATGAATCAGAATTTAGATTTAATTTTCATCTTGAAATCAATCAAAGTTTACATATAGAATATCTAGCTTTATGGCTATTTCAGTCATAACAGTACGTATTGTCATTAAAAAAAGGTGAATAGGTGATTTTTTTTATAGAAATAGGTGAAAAAAAGTTGATACTTTGAACCAGGAAATATTAAAAACTTTGGGTAGAGGGAAAAAAAATTGACCTGCAATCCTACTCAATAAAATTGTTGAGATCATTTAAAGCGATTTCAAACGACGTGCTGAGACTTCAAAATACTTTCTAAAGATTCTAAGAGATCATAAATTAAAAGGGTTTAAATTGATTTTGAAATATCGATGCTAAAATTAAATTCTTTTATTTAATTGCACATTCTACCTCTCTATTCTTCCTTTTTTACTGTTATTCTGCTCATCCTATTGTACCTCCATGCTCTCATAACTCTAGATTAAGTTATGGGACCGACTTTTATAATTGAGTCTCCTACTCCGCGAGATCCAGCTCATAAATTGTATTTTGTGGTGTAAATTATAACTGTAAGATATAAGCCGCGTAGTTAATAAGTCATGTCTAACCGAGTCGTATCGCCAACCATAATGCGTCTCTCGATTCAGGAAACTTGATCGCTGAAAAGCGTAAAGTTAATTTTTCAAAATTTGTTTTAAAAAAAGATAACTCACCTGTAGTACCCTCTTTGGCAAGCCAGTTTTCTGGGAAAGTTGTTTGAGATCCTTTGCATCGGGATTGTGGTTGATTGCAAAGTAGCTTTTCATCGTCCTTAGCTGATGATGCTTGAAACTCGTCCTCATCCGCTTCGTTCGACTATTTGAGCCTGGCATTCCTGGAGTTCCAGGACCACCCCTTCCAAAAGGCATGTCTATGTAGTCCGAATTAAGGTCTGTAAAAAGATTACAAATTGAAAATTAAAGTCACTGCTTAAACCCCTGCAGAAATTTCAATCTGGTCCTAATCGAGACCCGATCAGGGTACACGATTTGGCTACAGTTAGAACCCTTTCAATTTTATATTGCAAGCTATTCCAGCTATTCAAGCATACGGATGTTTGCGATGTAAACAGATAATAGAGAAATATTTACAATAGGGAAAAATTTATCTGGTTACTTTACAGTTTGACTCTCTCACATGTAACACAATAATTGATTTACAGTGATCTGATATCATGTTTACAAACTATTTGCTGCATAGAGTTGTAATTGGTCGTGTAGCCCTTGGTCTTTTGCATTCGCTATCACCCCTCTCGTTTGCACCAGAGGAGTTAATGAGCCGTGATACGCATCGTACAACGTCTAGAGTCGCGACTCTGCGTTAAAGGACGAATCTTCACATGACTTCACATTATCACGATTATCAACCAGACATCTATCAGCAAAAGTCATTTTTCTCCAGAAAAAGGATAAACTAATCTCATGAACAGAGTTCCAAGTTCTCTAAAAAAACTGAAACCTCCAATGTAGATTCTTTTGGTTTTATAATGATTCGATTAGATTTCACTTGGAAGTTAAGCAGTAAATTTTAAAGTCATGTCTGCTAACTGTGCCTCGTTTTATGGCTCTGAATTCCAACCTTGATGGTAAGATATATAAGACTTCAGGGTCTACGGTGTTGAAAGAAGATTTACTTCTGTAAATCTAGTGCGTTGTAGGTACTCGAAACTGGTGTAAAGGTTTTGATGACAATCACACTTCGAACACGGGACTCCTTGTAACCAAGGAATCCTACGTTCGCGTAGTTTCGAAACACGCCCCTTATCGAGCGATCAGCAGAGGATGAGTTTAAGTTATTGGCAGTCGCGAACCTTAACATTATCACTTTTTTAAGTTTAATTCTTTCAGATAAATCCTCCTATAATTCCTAAAATAGGAATAACTAACAATGATTTTAGGATTGTGATTTTAAGAGTACTTGCAAATTTGTTGGCTATCATCCCTCAGGATCAGGATCATCCTTCCATGTCGTATGAATGCACCTTAATGCTACATCGCGGACCAGATTCGAATCCGATCGGGGGTGATTTATGGATGTGTGGGCGAGCAGCGTTTGCCACCGAACCCCGATAAAATTTGTCGCAACGACATAAATTCACGAATTCGATCCAACAAAGCGTTCGTGTTGCGCGTGGGCAGAGTCGCGGGTCAAAAACTACATGTTGACCAACCGTGGGAAACAATGGTTACATTCGAAATCCATTTTCGGACACATTCTCACCAGTTTTCACCATCATTGCATTTAATCTTTCTGTCTTTGGTGCTCTATACGTATACATAACCAAGGCTGTTGCGTGCAGCTCGAAGATGATGAAGTTTGAGATAATGACCTGAATCACTAGGGTGATTCTCACAAAGAATAATTCTTACAATAATCCAAATGATGTCCCATCTCGAAATCAAATATCGTACCTACTTTGAACCTACAACTACTACTTTTTTAAGGTGCTCAGAGAATTAAAGTATTAGGTTCTAAATTAATAGACACCCCTTTCCACGATGTGAATAAAATTCTTGTAAAACCGAATAACTCACCTAGACTAGCAGTCATAGCTTCGAGGTCCTTGGGTTTCCGTTTCCTGGGTCTTCCCTTTTGCCTAGGAGGTGGAACGTTGGTGCCGGATCCGTTGAAATAAGAGGGTACCTTGGGGGGTGATCCGGAATCAGGGCAGGATGGTGTCGATGGTTGAAGAGGAATGGGACTCACGTGAGAATGCTGATGAGGATGCATGGTGTTGTGCGGATGGGGACCGTGGGGTCCATGAGTATGATGGTGCAAAAATTCAGGCGAGGGGAATGGTTGACCCGGATAATGTGGACCCGGTGGATAAACAGGAACGGGTGGACTTTGAGATGGATGCATTTCTGCTCCCATTTCGTAATGAAGTCGGCACAAAACAGCCCCGTCTCTCATCCCGAAATGGTCTCCTTTTGTCAAGGGCACTCCACAAGCCGCGCAAGAAAAACATCTCACGTGGAACACCAATTCACGGGCCCTCATCACCAATTCGGAAGCAAGTATCGCTGCTTGACATCTTGCGCACCTCTTCATACTACCGAACATTCTGAAACAGAAAATTAAATAAACCATTAACATACTTATTACATTTAGAATTCAGATAGTGATTAAAGTTTTGAGAGAAGACTGCTAAGGCGAAAGGTGCTTGTTTTCTCGGATAGTGTGATAGAAATCCAGTTGAAAAAATCTAAGTACGTTTGCAATATCATGATTTAAAAAAGGAGTAGGAAAAAAAAAGAGTGAATGGAGAATGTAGTGATGCACCAGGCAGCATGACATCGCTACTGCATTAGCGGCACCCCACAGTCTCCATTACCGACGCCGACCGCCTATCTGCCCGATATCTTCCTCAGCTACCAACCAACCTACCAGCCAACCTACCTACCTATCTTTACCTCCAAATATATTACGTCCCTCCGACTCGTACCGAGGAACTAGATAGAGACGTGCCCGATCTTATAACGAGCTGATGGGCTGGAAAAACGTGCTTTTGCTAATGCAGCAAATGAAAGTCGGTTATCGTTTACTTTAAAATATCTGCAATGTCTCCATTCGAAAGGATTAATCCAAGTATCCAACCCTACATTTATATGAATTACAAACACGAAGGAAATCATTTGATGCCCAAATTAAGAAATTTATCTCTAAAGTCTTCCTTATAAAGGAAGACTGGTAAAACAGTAAACAGAAGTGAAAATACAGTGATCTGTCATTAGGTAATGTCACTACTAATGTCACTCCTGTTGAAAATTCTTTGAGGCTCAGGGGAGTCATTCCGACTGGGCCTCATGCTGGGAGGAGATCAAGATGTCTCTCGTCAGACAATGACCAGGGTGTTCTCAAGATACTTGACTCGGGTCAGTAGTTTATAGCCTTGCTAGTAACTAGACAAAGCTTCATTATCTGATTACCATTCTTTTGCTTTAGAACACTAATCCTCTAATAAATTTCGAGATCATATCTCAAACAGGCGCTCTCATCGAGCCTGTTTCTATAAGCAATCGGACACTTTCAAAGACATTTTGACTGGTCTTTTTCTAGTTTACAAACTTCTTAAATGAAACCATCATTTAAATACCAAGTTTTTACTATCTACCCTTTTTTGCGATTTTTCTAAATTAAGAGCTACAGTCAGTTTTGACGTTATACATTGAATTAAATTTGTCATTTATATTTACATTTATTTAAAATACATTGAAATCTTTTAAGCTCTTACAAATACTTTTCAAAATCTTTTGAAAGCCCTTTAAGTTTCCAAATATTTTTGAAAATTTCCACAAACCACTGTCGTAATTCCCCCGAGATCGTCTTTTCTACTCATTCCCACAAAACAATGATTTCCCAATCTCCAAATCTAGAAAATTTTCACCAGATTACAGATCAAGACTATTTATTCCAAATACGTTTCGAATGAAAATGTCGAGAGGTTTATCCTAATCTAGAGGATTAGAATCGTCGGATCTTTTCACGGGGTCTCTTGACTCGAAACACATTGTCATTGGCTGATCCTATTTGAATGTGTGAGCCAACACTCAGCAGGAAGGACCGCATATTTTTCGCCTAATCGGATCTGTCGAACCGTGTTGTGCAATCGACTGGTCTAGCTGGCCGAGGGTAACCAGGGGTAAAACTATAACTATAAGAATTTGCCAAACGAGAAGCGGCTGTTTCTTCCTACATCCTTCTCCCTTCCCCTTTTTTTCCTCTCTCTCTCTCTCTTCCCTAGTCGATGAATGAGCCACAACCAGGAGTAACCTCATTCACGGTTTGCGACGGTTCGCGCTAGACGACCCGCAGAGTTTTACAAGATGCGCCATATGCGTTACATTATTATACAATGTGCATTATAAGCCGTGCGAGAAAAGCCCATACACTAGCACGCAGCCTAAACACTGCCTCCACAAAGAGTCGGAAATCTTTTATGCCACACTGGACCACTTGCCGTGCGTTCGCACACTCGTTCGAGCACGTGGTTTCTTTCTTTTCAGCCTTTTTTTTTCTGCTTTTTGAAATGCGGTAAACCAAGTAGCGACAACTTTTCAGCAACCTATTTTGAGCAATGTATCTACTATTTATGTATTTGTAATTCCAAAATGTAATTTCGAAACTGCAGTAGATTTCAAAGTAATTTCAAGCGATAACTCTTATCAAGAGAAGAAACACTATATCTATTTTTCAATGCATAAATGAGAACAAGTTCTTTTGTGGGATAAATTATGGCAGAGAGTGCAATCAACAAGTTATGTTTCGTTTTATTGGATAGCTTGAATGCTACTGTCGAAGTATATTTGAATTGTAAGTTTATATATATATATATATATATATATATATAAACACATATGTGTGAGGACACAAGAAACACGAAACTCGTTTATTGAACTGGATGCACCAATCGTAGATTCGCATCGATATTGGTACGAAGAGAGATGTACTTTTGTCGCTGTTCTCCATACACAGACACCAAATGCATTTTACGATGCCGTGCTCTCGTCGCATTAGTCAGCCAGAGCAGCCGAACTCGGGGACACCCGGTGATGCCACTCGACTGCAACTGCACATCCTGAATTCATGTACCTATGCCAAGTTGTTCTGAAAGTTCTTCGCTGCCATAAATATTGCCATTTTCACTATGCATCACCATTGACTCAACTGCTGTTCTTTTCTTTGTTTACATAATATAGGAATCTGCTAGGATGATTTGCAGAAAGATAAGATGATTATCGCGAGGAATACTGGAAGTACGTGAGAGCAATTATTACGCGGTAGATGTACATATCTCTACTTTAACTGGAGAAAAATGTTGAGGGCGCTAAGGTAACGGAATGCCAACAAGAAGATCAGGGTAATATAATGCTATGATCTAGATTAATGCAAGGAGCCGGCAGCAGTCACGTAGCATCCCACGCGCAGCAGTATCCCCAGTTCAATGGCGACAGCGGTAGTCTGCTCGCTACATTATTCATAAAATAAAACGTATGCGCGTGAACGCAAAGAAATGCCTGGCAAAAAAGGAGGAAGATCTGAAAAGATTTGCAGTATATCATCGAACCTGCTCCAACCATGCTGAGGTTTCCTGCTACTTGTTCGAATTTTACCTTATTACACAGTACAACAAAATTGAACTAAGTTTTTAACAATTTTCAATTTTTCAAACGGTTGACCAATTAAACGAAACTGTATATTGGAAAATCATAATTCAATACAGATTAATTCAAAACTGAATCAATAGGCATTGATTCATTGCCTTCTTTAGATACATAAGATTTAAATAACACACCCAATCAGCGGTGCATCTTCAAAAGAAACAGTTTTTCTTAAATTTTTTGAAATGGTACACAGCATAGATCATTCCTGATGGTTTGAGAATAAGGCGTGTACCTATTCGTAAGTATGTATATTTATATCAGAGGAGTACGACACGAGGGGCTTAGGAGCTCCGTAACCTGATACTTTCGTAGGAATGGTTTATATGGTGACACCCGCGATTCCTGGTGGACATACGAAGCGACATGACCTTGCAAGACCCTCGGAGAGGACCCCTGCCGTGATACGCCGAATCCTCTTACCAACCCAGCGCAGCGACCTGATGCTTTAGAACCATAAAAACACATCTCTGAAAATGAAATCCGACCGACAATTGCAAAAAAGACTGTACAGCCTCTTTTCTGAATTCATACAGGTGTCACTCATCCTCACAATAACACTACAAAAAGCTTCCATTTGGTGAAAAAAACAATTGTAACTTTTTCGATCAAAGCAATATAGGATCCCATGGCAGTTAAAACACCCCCAACTTTAAAAGAATCGTATCTCCTCACAGGATTGATAATATCTAAAGTTCTATTTCAGTAGAATTTTTTTGGTGCTTTCAGTAAATGTAAAAAAACTCGAAGTCTTCTAGTATGGTGTGTATCTGAACTAAAGATGAAATAGTACTTTACGAGTACTTTAAAAAACTTGAAAACTTTTGAAAACTTGAAAATTGGTAAAAAAGATCTTTCTACAACCAGGGATTAAAAGGAAACCCTGAATCTAATGTTTGTCATTACAGTTAGGAACGTCTCGATGTCCCTTGACTATATTTTGTGGTTGGTAAATACGCAGTTCTGAAGGATAATAACGCAATGAATCTTCTCGAGAGCGATCCGCGGATTCTGTGATCGCAGGAAGCAGAGCACCTTAAATCAACGCTTCGCAAAGGAAACAGCGAGTGGTAATTGAGCCATAACCCTCGGTTGGTGAACACACAAATATTTCAGCGCCCGGGAGCTCTCATAATTTAACACTCATAATTAAGTTGCGTCGCGCGCAGAGTCGACTCTGCAACCTTATACCTACACCTCCTGTAATATACGGAGTCATACCCTTGATATTTTTTAATTCACTTTTTCTCTCATGGGGGGCCTTTCATTTCGTCTATTTTGCTCATTATTACCCTCACATCTTTCAGCATATAGTGAACGATTTATATTATCGCTCCAAGACAAAATAGGTTTAGAAATTTATAGACTCTCCTAATTGCCTCCCTTGTCAATTTGCAAGAGTAATTTTAGATAGAGATGAGCGTTTATTAGAACAATAGATGTGGCAAAAGAATTGAAAAGAATTTCGTAATGAGTGAACTTGGCTCTGTTTCTTGGGGTGTTTTGTAAGAAATGAATGTGCTTAAAAACAACATTCTAGACTCTCGGGAGGAAGAGATGGTCACAAGGTAATATAATACTGTGAAAGGCTTGATACCCTGGGACATGCATCATCGGTAGCGACTCTGTTGTCGCAGTATTTCTCAGACCTTTTCCCCCTGGTTGCAGGTTGCCTTGGTGCACGTTTTCTTCTGCTTGTCAGCTTGGTTGGCTTATCAGGAAGAAACGAAGGGGCCTTCGGAAGAACTTGCTGGAAGCTTCCACTCCATTTCAGTTGCAATAGTGGAATACGAGGTCTAATTAAAAAAAATGGTTATCTTCTCTTTAGATGCGTCTGATAAAGTCTAAATATACGAATGGGAAACTAAACGGTTCTGCAATTAAGTTACATGATGAGACTATTACGATCATGTTTGGCAGAATCTGATACACCATTATCTGATATTCAAATATCTGATTTATAAATATCTGATTTATAAATATCTGATTTACAAATATCAGATATGCAAATCTGATATACTCTCTGATATTGACTCAAACAAAAAGAAGCCCCTGATGAAAGGGAATGAATGAAGTGAATCAAAATGGGGGAGTAGTACTCGATCATTGGTCAGTTCCTCGCCAAGGGAGCTTAAGTTATTATGGGTACACATGCGCAGAGTTTGATTTATGTTAAAGTGGTGGAATATAGATAGATACCTTCACCGAAAGTCGTTGTGGTGACCGGCTTGGTATCGCGATATAGTAGATCTTGTGAGATAGGAGAGATCGTATTTGTACCGCGACACCTGCACGCGATACTCCATGTATCATCGGGCTTAATGGAAGACAAGAAGGAATAGGTATGATAGCAGCCGCCAGTGATTCTCGTACCACTATCAGATTCATTCGACAATGGCGCCCCGCTAAGAGACGCACTGCGTTTATTACTGGTCTCTGCCTACCAAGGTCGTCGGGATTAAAAATTAAAACCCCTGCCATCAAAAGCCTCGATATTTCATCCGTTATTTCTTCGCCAATATGATGATTTATGAACGGGAATCGAGTATGTGAATCGTTTAACCACATATGACAAATAGGTGTAGACACTTTGGCGTGTGGGTTTCAAAATGATTAACTTAATCGGAATTCAACTACAGGACTGATTTCTATGGAAATCATCACCATGAATGTCACCATTTTTGAGATTACTTGATTAGATCATAAGATTCAAAAGATTTCACAGGATTTTAAAAGAATTCAAGAGAAGGATTCATGAAAAAGATTTACAAGTATTTATTGCTGGAGGCTTAAGAAGATTTCTAGAGATGTGAAGGGATTTCAAGGAATTTGAAAAGATTTCAAGTAAGTTTGAGGAAGTACTATGGAGGATTTAAAATCCTTCAAAATAGCTTAAATCCTTTTAAACCCAAGTTCAACTAGAAAAAAAAAAAAAAAAAATAAGAAAAATTGGCTCAGTACTGATTTGTCTCGTAGAGTCATTACTTAATTTGATCTCATTGAGATTCCATTGGGCCCTTTTTCCTCTCTAATTTAAATAAAAATGATATATCAATTAAACATGACATGTAAGTCAGATTGAAAGGTACTTGGACATCTTATTATGATTTTTGCTTGGTTGTTTTGTCATTTGTACGGAATACTTTTTAATCATCTTGTCGGCAAACTTTAGCATCAAAAAATGGCATCGTCCATGATGTTGTGCAACGAATGTATCTTTTCCAGCCGGTACCACATTTGCCATCTGCAAAAAGGTGCGCAATAAATTATGCATGTCCAGTGAGGCAGTGCGTACGTCGCGTCGTCCCACGTGATACCGGTACGAGGTTCCCCCGATAAATAATGAGTGCCGGTCCGGACTCGAGTTCTCCTGCAATGGATTTCGACGACTACCGATATAACGAAAATAAACGTACGACAAACGCCTCGCTAAATTTGATCTGACTTACCCTTCGGTACTCAGAACCGGTGTAAATTTAACAAACTGTCCTTCCTTTTGGGCTTCCGCTCAGATAAGCTTAACCATAAAAAACCTACCCACGATCCGATCAAATATTTCAATACCTATTCATCTTTATACTATATATATATATATATATATATTAAGATTATTTTATCAGAATTTATTCGATAATTTCTAATTTAAAGCCCATCAAAGTAATGTGCACTTTTGCTGAATAATAAATTTATGGAGACTTAAATGACTACAAGAGTGAGCGTTTAAAGTGGTTCGAAATTATCATTAGCGATTGTCCCTTTAGTCTGTTTTTTGAATTATCACCAGAATCGCTCATATATTTTATCAGTAGTGCACTTAGCCAGTAGCACTTTAATGAGAAACGAACAAGTTTTATCCATAAGACTTTCTGATGGCTAGTTGTCACCTGCCTTTATATTCCTTTTGTAACATAATAGTCACATGCAACAGCTGTTGATAATAGCTGCTCTTTTACATTCCAAATTACTGGACACATTGTCGCTAATAAGATGGATTAAATTCACTCCCGCGGTTTCTCAAGTTTGAATACAGTCTTGGATAAATTTCAAATGTTTGCTGGCGTTAAAATCACTGTGGTGTACTATCATCGTCTCTAATTGTAGACCGAAGGCTAGTCTCGGGTGGCTTGTCACGAATTAAACTTAAGAGACTTCCTGGAGTTCATCGTGGTGGTGCAGTGGTGCCAATGGTCACGCATCATGAAGATGGCGTGCTCGCGATTCACAGACGGTGAGCGCAACTCAACAGTCGCGACTTAACTCGTCTACCTGTGAATGAAATACTCCCAGGAAAAAAAAAATCAGAAAGAAGATCGCGATAAGAAAATAAGTGCAGTTTTATGTGAGGAGAAATATCGTTAGGAATGGTACCGGATCCGAAAAAAAGAGAGAAATAAGGAAAAAAAAGTGGGAGAGGAAGTGAAAACCCTTTTTAGAGATTCAATCGGGATTCTTAATATTCATTTAAAGCTTTGGATTCAATTTGAATTAAAATCGTTTAATTCTTTGCAAAATAAGAGATTGTTCTTAAGATAGTCCGAGACATGTAAATCATGTTGCGTTCAGACAGATCGCGTGCTTCTTCCTTTGATGACTCCACTATTTCCTCGTAAATTACTTGCCGACAGATCTTTGGTTATCTAATGCAGAAATTTTTATATTTCTTGGGAAAAAGAAGACGTTTTTTTACTGATGTTCTGAGTAAAAAAAACTCGAAGAATTCCTGATGAATTTCCAAATCCGCATCAACGTAAATAATTGCGAAAGGCTTTTACTCTTAAATGTCAATATTACAATAAATCGAACGAAAGAGAAAAAGCCTTGGAATTCAAAATCAGGTTGCGTTTGATTCAGTGGAATCTCAGAAACTGGATGCGTTATAACAGAAGGTAATGCTCCCTATATACGTCAGTCATTACTTTATACACCTTTCGTCTATAGCAATTTAGTTGGAGCATTTAGCGAGTATTGCTCGAACGCCTATTGCTTTCGCATCCATTCGCAAAACCGGTTTGAATCACAGAAAACACGCATTTTCCTAGTGAAATCCATCGCTGACCAACCGCACATCGAATTACGCACTCATTAATGCTCGTATTTACTTCCCGAACCATGTATCAATAAATCCTCGCCATATTTGTGCACACGGTGCCTTCGTTAAAAAACCGCCTTTTTAAAAGAACTCAAAAAAGAGAACAAACAAATCTGCGGTCGAGCATAGGGAATAAAAGGAAATTTTTCCTTTTAACGATGCAAACTTGAATTTAAACCCTCCTTTACACAAAAGTATGAATCTTAATAGGGTTTTAAATTTCGAACTATATTATTTTTGCAAAAAAATCTCTTTTCAGGATTTAATATGGGATTAAGTTTAAAAAGATTTTAAATTATTTTGTGGTACATCAACGGATTCTGCGATATTGAGATTTCATGGTATTTGAAGGATATTTCCAAAGATTTTAGGGGACTTCCAAATTTTTTAGGAATTCTAAAACTGTTGATGTAGAATTATTGTTTCTACGATCACTTTAAATCTCAGAAGATAAAGATTTATTTATTATTGTACTTTTGCTACCCGTTTGACAAGTCATGCTCGTTTTATGTTTAGAGCTTCCCCCTTAAAGGTCGATGAAATCATTGATTGGCGACTGGTCGCGTATTGCAAGTGGAACGAACGTTTAAGCATTCAATTAAGATAAATCGGGATAAGCATGCATTCGGAGTAAGTGCAGCCAATGTGCAACAAGTGATTCAGAAGTAAAACACGTTGCTGCCTTCTGTAGTAAGCCGGCACAATTGATTTATCGATGATAGTGTATCTATATCCCCATAAGAGAAAGAAATTGCTTTATATTCTATATAATAATTTATAAATACAAATACAGATTATATATTCGTTTAGTTATCAGTACTTGCTCGTAAACTTCGTCCATGAGCATTAAAGTATAGTCAAATTATTATATTTTATGCAACGATATATTATGTACGACCTTCTCAACCAACTTCCCTCCCAATAAATGTAATTACTTGTAAATTCAACTCGAGGAGCATTTTCGAATCGATTAACACGAGTTATTGAGAGATAAGCTGAAACCCGTGTTTTTACGATAAGCGAGCACATACTGCATACGTACATTATATTGTTATATTAGTTTACAATTTTACTTAAATACAATCTAAAAATTTTAAGATTGTGGAATTTGCCTCGTCGGTTGTGCAATTCAGATTTACGAGAGGCGGAAAACTTTTGAAATTTATGATACAAGCTCTAAACTTGAGGGGAATTCAAACGATGCATTAAACATAGATCAATTTTGAATTATGTCTTCAATGATCAGTCATTTTTTTAACGTAAACTTTTAAGATTGAAGCCTTTCTTTGAGAACCTGAAAGCATGATTTGCAACTCTTGAATTGAACTTATCACTTTTCCGGTACAATTAGATCAAGATTTATGTGTGATCAGGAATGATAAATGGAGTGCGGTCAGGATTGCGAAAAGGTGGACACACCTTAGTTCACTGCAAGTTATTTGTTTTACTGGAAGGAAAGAAGCATAATCCAGGAAGCTCTGGCCACACAAAATAACGATCTCTTTACGCGCAAGCAATTTTTATGACGGAACCACTCGGGCGACGAGAAACGACACGCGAGGTGACGAGATGCCTACAACGAAGACAAGCCATATCGGTTTTGCATGAGACGTGTTAATTTGAGCCATACTCGTGAGTCTTGAGCATGACGCTCTACAAAGAAATAAAAAAAAACTTTCGCAAAGCAGAACATAAAAATTTTAGGTGAAGATTTAATTAGGATAAAATTTGATAAACTGACGATTTCGTATCGTGTATGATAGATGTGACAAAAAACTGGTCAACCGCACGCAGGACTTTCTTCATTTTTATTGGGGTGTAACTTCCGCGACATGGAAAGTTATAAAATAAGCTTTCCTGAAGTGTTGTATATTAGTGTTTGCACTCATGTATATATGGCAGATTTTACTCGCTTACCGGACGCACACGCGATGTCCCTGCCTAATAACAGACGGGAGTTAGTAAAGGCGGACAGATCGCACATGCGAAGGAAAAAGATAAGGCTTTGGGCTAAAACTGTGTCGTGACGGACATCCGCAATATCCCATCCTATCCTGGATGTCACAATCGTGTGCAAATAAATATAAACCCCGCATCAAAACAAAATACATGCGCGATCGAATCATTTGGGTCTGCAAAAAATTTCAAACGGGAAACTCTTCGCGATAAATTTTAGAGCTTATATTAAAACTCTCTTTCTAATACACTGAGAAACTCTATGTTAGAAAAATTACTAATATTGATAGCAAGTAGTGTCAAAATCCCAAAATTGAGACATTTTAAGACAGAAAATAATAAATTTGACTATTTCAATAGATGTAAATAGAGTTTCGAACGTTCAAATGAACGAAATATTTTTTTCAAATTATATTTTATCCAGAAATATTGTGCCAACTAAAAATAGCAATCAGGATGACAAGTTTATTTAATTCTTTGTTATTTTCAATGTAAATGAATCAATATTTAAAAACTTTTTATAGTTACAAATACAATCAATACAAAGATTCGTTCATTTGAACGTTCAGTACTTTTAAATCATTTCAATAGTAATTTTTATTATTTAAATAGTAAAATTTATTATTTTCTGTATTAAAATGTCTCAATTTTTGGATTTTGCCCCTACTTGCCATCGATATTAGTAATTTTTCTAACACAGAGTTTCTCAGTGTACGTAATACTTTTAAGAAAATTAAATAAATATTGGAAAACTTCTCAGTACTTTTATTATAATTATGACCTTGGTGAGAAATGTAATGAGATTAATAAAACATTTTTTGCATGTTTTGAAACTGATGTCTTAATTATCTCAAAGTTTAGCTGTTGAATAATGTATAGTGAAGAATAAACTATAGTTCGTGTGAATAAACATGACTGAGTGTGCGTGGAGTATCTAAGATGTCTCCCAGATATCTGTACTGATCTTTGAGTTCCTCATCTGGCGTCTCATGCTCATCTATTTCATTCTCGCTTTCCCGACACGTGTCTTCATTATCCACCAGTCCCTTCATCTTTATCTTAAAAGTTCTCGAATCGATCTGCAAACCTTTATTGCTCTTTCAACCCTTTCCAGCTGAATGATGCAAAGAACAACTTATTTTTCTCTTTAATTTTATATTCAACCCCAATTTCAAAGCAAAGTATATAGTTGTGGATGCAGATTTTCGTTCCCATCATAAAAGAAACAAGAGATTCATGATACCGTAAAAAGAGGTATAGAAGTATACGCGTCTCTGTTTACGAGGATCGAACGACGTGTAAAGTCTGACTCCTCGTTTCGCCGATCGAGAGTTCAATAAAAAGTGTCATATTTCCTTCAAACCGGCGGATCAAAAAGGCTATAAAGAGGCATCATGTCGTACGATCGATTGAAAACGCGAGGAAGGTGCAAAAGTGAAGATCTTAAGGTGCATCGTAAATTTTTAGTGCCTGCGAAATTCATTTCAATGCCACTCAACACGAGAGTTGCGGAATGTATTTTTACTCGAGTCTTTATATTTTTAAAATTTTATTCATATTATAAAGGTCGGTGCGCTCATCTTTTCCCATTTTCGGCGAAGAACATTTAACTGGGTCGAGTTCAGAGATATTTTGTCTCAAATTAATAAGAAAATTTATTCGAATTTAGATATAAACACAATCCTACGCGTTATAATTTTATTCGGTCAAGAAAACATATTGTCCTTGTTTAGGACGATATATACCTGCTTGAATGCTAACTTTGTCCACGATAATAAATTATAGTGTTAACGTGTAATCGATCATTTAGGACGAAGTTTCTCGGCATTTAAAAACACGTGGGAGGGTGGTAATCGTGGGTAAGAGAGAGGGGGGGGGGGAGTTTGGGGGGCCATAGAGGCCCCACACGGAGGTATATTAGCGTATTCCCTTAACCCTTTCTTCTCCACCTTGGGATCCTGACTCCTCACACACGGATCTTCCGCTCGTATATAGACTAGCCTCGTCCACGGACTAATGGTCACGACTCGGCCATTTACCTCCGGCGAAGCGTCGATTCTTGATAAGTAAATCACCGCCGATCTACACTTCACGAACGACGGATGATACCTATACGTATATGCACGCGCAGTACCTACATACGAACATACGTCCTCGCCAAGATCAATCCTTTCCGCACGCCTCGTTCCAAGATGCCGTTTTCAATTCCAATTAAGGATCGTTCCGCGTCGTACGAATCTCCCATATTCTTACGGAATTTGAAAGTGTATCCCAATGCACTATGTGCTGACTTTCGCAAGTCGAGTCACGTTATCGATGTCAATCGAATCGACACGGTTTGCGTGGATCATGATGCCCGGTTTATATATCGACGGTGAAAAATCGCCATTTTCTCGCCAACTTGATGCGAGCCGAGTGGAAATGGCAAACTTGCGGACAAAAATTTATAGTCTGCGAGTTTTATGAGCGGTGATGCAAGCAAATGTGAGAAAGGAATCGAAAATGAACAATAACTTAATTTAATTTCAGAAATCAACCGAGAACGAAAAACTTGATTGTAAAAGATTCGATGCACTCCACTTGTTCTAAAATTACGCGAGATGTTCCGGCGCATTTCCGCGCATGTAATGGGCTACACGTCTTTGCATATAACTGCCTATCATTTTCTCGATTGCGTACAATTGATCTTACGAAATCCCTATTTCAAGAATAAATTTATTATGCAAAGTACTCTTAATGCTATCGAGGAATCGGAATCCTAGCTCTCTCAGTAAAATGGAAATGTCTTCCGAATAATGGGAAGAATTTAGAAATCTCAAGAAATTGTCGCGAGAAGACTTGAATTCAATCTGTCTTTCATCTTTCCGCGACTCGTTGCATAGCACAGGACAAAAAGGTGCGTATTATAATTTAAATTGCAGGCCTCCTTTGTGTCTGTTTATATTCGTAATCAGAGAGTTTTTCCGAGACTGAGAGTGTCCGTCGCTCAAATTCCCTCGTTCTTTGATCGAGTAACATTCCCATACGTAGTATACCAATGTGCTTTGCGGCTTAATAAGAATTCTCTCACGTTCAACGTGCAGTAAATTCCATTCCTGGAAACAATTGCGCCCGGCAAGTAGAAATACGCGGAAATCACCTGTCTTGCCATGTTCCGTTCATCGTAAGGCACAAATCCTGATTAAAGGGATTGCCGCCTTTCTGTGACGATTAGAAGCTGAGCTTGAGCCGACACCAAATCCTAAACGCAAATCCTGTAACCTCATCCCTTTCTAGATTCATCTAATCTTCACTGTTTTTTGATTTTGGAGGTTCGAACACTTCCAGGGTAAACATAGTCCTCGAGGACTTCCTAATCTATTGATGAACTTAAAGATAACGATCCGTATGATTGTTATCAGCTTTTTAAACTTATTTTAAGACTATTTATCTTTCTAAAGATAAATAGTCCTTCCATTGTCCTTTACAGATTAGATGGAAGCTAGCTATATTTTAGAATCTTAAAAAAATATCTATAAACAAGTAACAAAATGAACAAGTTTGCTTTACCACTTTACGATCTCATCTCCTTTCCATAAATTAGAGAGTGCTTAGACTCTTTAGACCAGATTTCTGATCAGATTAAAATATACGAATTCAGGCATCACGTATTAGAAACAAATGTTGAGAGTGACATTGAACGACATCGTAATCACCTGAATCACGTTCCATTATTCACGTGGAAAACTGTAACGCGACATTGGAGCGAATCAGCACGTTGAGTATAAAATAGAAACGGGGGAGTGCGGAAATCTAAATAAATGTCAGGCGTCCGTACTTGTACCAGCAGCGTCACCACGATTTGTATGCATGTGTTTAAGCCACTATTACGCTCCCAATTAGATAAAACACTTCACATTGCCCCAATGGACAATATTCATGTATAAACTATTTCCAGCAATTAGTTGCTTTATTGCTAAAGGCGTTTTTACTTGTTCATCTTCAATTAGAGGTGTCACAAAGTAGGGAGTAGTTGAGATGGTAGCGTGTAAGAACCATTTCCTAAATAATCATTCCGATTAACAATCTTACAACAGCTGGTACCTTCCAAGCAAGGAAGGTACCAGCATCTAATATAATCAAATAAAAATCTATTCACCGATAGTAGTCCTTCTTGCAGTAGATGTTTCCATCTCGACTAAAGCACGTGACTTCGCCCTCCAAACCCAGTCGACAATGGGAGCATTGAAGACAGGAGGCGTGCCATCTTCTGTCGACAGCCTGCAGATAAAACCTATCGGATATCCTGAGGCCACATCCAGCACAAACAACGCCGGGCATATCCTCAGCTGGAGGCGTTGGAGGTGGTTCTAATTTTGGAACCGCTTGTAGGTGATCTTGGGTTTGCTGATCCTGCGAGTGCTGCTGCACTTGATGTTGAAGATGGTGATGATGATGGTGATGGTGATGGTGTGTTTGCGGAGGCATGCTGAGGTCACTCGGGTTTTCGTAGTTACCACTACTTCTGTACTCAGAGCCACCTGCAACAAGACATAATGCGACATGAAAGATCTGATTATAGCTTATCCAAAAAGATCTGAAGAGCTCTGCTCATTTGTAAACCAATTTTTTTGCCTTTACAGAGAAAGAGTGAGAAATAATCGCTGGAAAGAGTTACCTCCTGGAGAACCGTAATCCCTGGAGTCGTAGGGGGTAGTGGAGGAGTCGTAACAGTTATTGTTGGTCCCACAATGGGTCTGATGAAGGGCCGTTCGCGAGTGAGGCCCGTGATGATGAGCCGACGGCGGTGGTTGTTGAGGCGGCGGACTGGACGGTAGTGTTGTAGGTCTTGCGGCGTCGCCCATCGACGCCGGCAAGCATGGACTCAGGTCTCGGGCCTGATCGACTACGCCGGGCCCCACTCCCACCCCCGTGCTACCTGGCCCACCTTGACACCCCAAAGCCAAACCGCTGCCACGCTCCTGCGAATTCGCCGGCTGCTGAAACCAAATGAAATCGAATTTAGATTTGTTTAAATATCTAGGAACATTTCTTATTCTTTTCTGAGATCTTTTATTAATCTCATTTAAATAGATTATCTATGGCTTTTTATGCTATAGAAGTCGAAGATGCGAGGCTTTGTGGAATATAATAAAATTCCTGGGGAACAATGGGCTTAGCTGAGGAAGTAGTAACTTAGATCAAGGGCATCGTTACTCCTTTCACAGTTACAAAAGATCGTTACAATATCTAGAGAGTTTCGCGAAAGTCGATAAATCACAGAGCAAAGGCGTTTATGCAGCAGTAACCCACAACATCAGCACTTTGAGTACAATGCAAGCCTTTTATGTCTACTTGACTTTATCGTAGGGCAGTGACGTAGTCAAATCTCGGGGTTAAAAAAAAGAGAAGTAAGGTTCGAGTATGTCATCAAAATTCAACTATTTAACGAATATGAGCGATAAATAATAAATAAATAACGAATATTCAGATAATACTGAAGTTGGTGTGATTCTAAAACACTTCCCAAGAAATGTTGCTACTTTTTGAAATCCACTTCACTCCCCTCTCCTCACCCTTACCCTACTTTCTTCTTGTTGCTTAGCTTAGTCACGTTTCTTGTCATCGACAGGTTTTTCCTAAAGTTCGCAGAGCGAAATCGAGGATTTGTATCGACTGAACGGTTCAGTGAATCCGTCCACTACAACTCATCATGAAAAACAGGTTTGTGGACACTGCATTGTGTAACAACTTAAATAGTTAACTCACTAAGAGCAGTATTATTTAGCAGAGGTTGAATGAATTGCTGAATGAAATTAAAATTGATATAAGTAAAGCGTAAATAGAAAAATTATTGCAATAATTTTGCTTAAGGTGTCTGAAGCATAATATTGAATATTACTATTTAATTAATAATTAACCATTGTCACGAGATGAAATCCCTCGCATCGAAGGATCAAACACGGTAATTTCACTCCTACGCTCGAACTTAAGTGGGAGGTGTCACGTTTCATGGTGGTAATTAATTATCGATCAAGGAATTAGTGTTAAGAAGAGATAAAAATTATTTTCAGATTTAGATACATGGATTTATCCACCACATACCATCATCGGCAACCCAATTTTACTTAACTTTTGAAAATGATAACAATTCAGTAAAGATCAGGAACGCAAAATGAGGACTATCTTTTTAGAAATGTAATCAATTTTCTCTGTTTTCAATGTCGCAGCAGGCAGCAGCGGAAGTCATATCTATGTGTGTCGGTTTAAAAATAGAAATTTGTCAGAATGAAGTTGACGATGTTTACATAATTTCTCTTATGAACTTTTGATTTGCAAACACTCAAAATTGGAATTGAGGAATGTCACTGACTTCAAAACAACTTGCAGAAAGAATACTTTCATTTTTTAAATACTCTTTTTATTGTTTTGCCTTCAGGGTTTAGTGCTTTCGACTTTAACGATTGTAAACGATTTGCAGATCGCTTTTGCGAATATATTTCTTGTTAAGTGACCATTTTCGAATCATCTCGAGGAGTTGATTCTAAAACCGTTTATGACGACGGGGCGGCCTGAAGGTGTGTGTGCTCGGTGAGCAAACGCACCGCACTGAAGGCAGTAAATACCGGTTATCTGCTATCGTAAAGCACAGCATTGGTTTTCTAGCGGGTATACCCGCGAGACGATAATTTATGTTCGCGAATGCGTGCGGCATGCGTTGACAGCTGAAACACGGCTTGGCGGCTCCGATTGGTTGACAGAGGCACCTTATAGGGTCGAATGCGCATGCGCTCTAGCGTTGCTGGCAAGAGTTGCTACCGTTGTTGTTTTCTCTTGCGACATCCATCAGCAATCAAAGTCAGCAACCAATGTATCCGCTGTCAACCACTATAACCCGGTGTCACTTACCCTCTCTTTTCCCTCCATTTTTTTATCCTTTGAATTCCAGGATTTTCATCTCTTTCAAACCACTTAGAAATACACGTAAAAATTAACGTGGAAATCTGCTTTAAATTGTTACAATCTTCAACTTGGTTTTCATAAATTCATGAAATTTTGCTTGAATCCAAAGAAATTCTTTTCAATAACCGTCAATAACCGTCAATAACCGTCAGCCGTAAGGTGTAATAATTTAAAGCATTCGTTTTTTACTCCCTACCAAAGATAGTCAGCAATTTATATTTCTCATAAGGAGCTGACCGAACAATCCAGAATTAATGACTGATTGGAATGTGGACACCTGAAATTATTTAATAATTCGTCACTGCAACTTTCTGATAATTGTCTTTTATCCCAAGTCATAACAATGTTAGCGATAACTATTAGTCGTGTCGCTCATGCCGTTTTTTTCCCCCTTCTGAAGCTTGGTTCAGAAGTTTTTGCCGATGTCGACATCGGCCATACATACAGCGACTGGTTCGCATTATTCGTCGTATAAATGATCGGGATCGGCATCAGTCTTGCGATTGGTTGTAGGTCGGAGTGAGCGGTGGGACATTTTGTATTCCACGCCATTCGGCGCGGATATACGGCCGGTTACGTTACCGGTCTTTGGCAACTTTACGAGTAGACTTCTCGTGTCGCTGAGTGACATTTCAGGCGACATTCTGCGCCTCCAAGCCGACATCCGCTGCAGATTCCGCACTCGTTATTTACTCCACGTTCATGAAAATGAAAAAGGCGGAGTCTTGTGCAAGTTCGCGAGGTGAAAGTCTCGATGGTCCACTCTCAAGATGGCAATACAGTTCGAATACAGGGAGAAGTTCGACGGGTGGATGCAGCTTTCGTGGGAAATGTCGAGTGGATCACTGGATGCGAAGGTTCCTGTCCCGTTCGACTTTTTCATCGACCGATCGAGAAAAATAAGTCCAGACTGACAACCGGACCCTCTCGCGAACTTATATTCACTTGCCTATCGCAGGAAATCCCCCTTGCAAATAACACATTGATTTTTAAATCCACCATTTTCAGCCATTAGTCCTCTAATGACATTTTTATCCATAAGAGAAGATAAATAAGAAGCGGAATAAATAACCTGACTCGAAAGAAATTATCTTTCCCACGAAATATCCAGGAGAGAGTCGGGCCCACTAAAGGTCTCAGGAATCCATTTACAGCTCATGAAAAAGTTGCAAACTATATTCAAATTGTTTTCTCCAATTAATATAGAGACACCAAAAGAGTAGGAAGTTTTCCTACAATTTCTTAGGGATTTTCATCAAAATTTTAAGGAATTTTCCTAAATCTGTTGGAAAAATTAAAGAATATCCGTTAAATCTTTGTGAATTAAGAAATACAAAATATTGTGAATTGTCCTGAAAAATTTGATGCCAATAATTTAGGGAATGTTCCGGAAGAAATTGTTTACAGTGGTATTTTCAAAAAGACTACATTATGACCTTATCCCTCGAATTGAAGTCTCGTAAATTCCTGCTACGGAAACTACAACTCTTGCAAGAAGCTGGTTTACTACTGTTGCAAATCCATTTTTGCCACTCTTGTGGAAGCTACGAGGAATTCGTTCTCTCTCATGTTGTCTCGTGTCTTACGTCTTATGCCGCATGTCTCAAGTCTCTAGTGGATCGTAAAAGTGAAACCCATATTGAAAACTGGGACCGAGCTGGACCAGTTTGACACTGACATAAAATTGCGGCGACGGCGTGAGAGCGGACTCGAACCAGTGGTATCAGCTTCCTTGGTTAGGCACCATGCGATAAAGATAACAAACAGCTTCGGTTGTTCTCAGCGTAATGGATGGTCCCTTGCTTTCCGTAGAAACGCGTAGGCGACGCTTAACACCGCCGAACGATACTGCGCTATCTACTTTTCTACATAAGTCCATACAACATATAGGCCATAGTATAAAGTATATACCATCCTCCACTAACTTGAATCACTCGTGCCACTGTATTTATATTTTATATGCCAACCAGTACATACTATCAGGCTGCTGTTTGCTACTATGTTTATATATAAGTTTAAAGCACTTCCTTGTAAAATTCGACAAGATTCTCAAATTATTAGTATTAACGATTGTTTGCTGATCAAATCAAGTGACGCAAAAGGTGCTCCCTATTATTCCGATCAAATTATACAAATTGATTGGCTTTGCTACTCGCGTCATACATTCAAACTTATTCGTATTTAGGAAAGGGCGCACAACTCAAATAAACCGCTTCAAATTGTTGAGTAAGTGAGAAGTCTATTTGGTTTCGAGTCATATTTGTATAGAATAGTAGCACGTAGATGAGAAGGAGGAACTTGTAAAATGTAGAGGTAGCTGTTTGCCTCGAAGCGTCCCTGAAAACGGGTGCATGTTTGTACAAAGACAAGATCACGTTTTACCACAGCACTAAATACCGCAAGAGTAAACCGAAAGTCGTTTAAACCACAGAAGAGATCGATTAACGGCGTCGGTTACCCTCGGTATTTACTCTGGTTACATTGTTACACATTAACACACTAGTTCCAAAGCCGCACGTGGTTTCTTGGCTCAAAAGCCGCAATCTTGTATCGGCACTTGAGAAACTAAAGTCT
This sequence comes from Synergus japonicus, assembly GCA_900474275.1. Classification (NCBI taxonomy): domain Eukaryota; kingdom Metazoa; phylum Arthropoda; class Insecta; order Hymenoptera; family Cynipidae; genus Synergus; species Synergus japonicus. Next base: position 22,719 of record UCOH01011369.1, on the reverse strand, counting down.
AAACCTCAACTGGTCAATTCTCGGAATTTTTTACAAAAATCTCAATTGGGTTGTATTAGAACTATTTATGTTGTGTAATTGTATGCTTCAACAGTAGTTTTTACTTCACTTTCGTCTGAAACAACAACAACGGTGGTCAAATGATCATTGATTCTCCTTTCCCGCATTCAGGATCAGTTAGAAGTAAATTGCGTAAGCGCGGTTGAGCACGACTTAATTATAATTGAGACCTCTGATGCGCTGCTAGAAAGGGAAGCTGGGATGACTATAAGATAGGTGGGTACGTATGGCGCCTGAGTTGAACTCGCGAAGAAAAGAATATAAAAAAAAAAAGAAGAAAATAAGAAGATGGACAGTATTGACCCGCGGTGGTTCCCACCGGCAAAATCATGGGATGCTGTGTTCGAGAAGAAGGCGTGGAGGACGTTTGAACATTAAAGAAGTATAAATTTTAAGAATCACGCTAGCTCCCAAGGCCAACGAGCCCTCTGCTCGACACCTTTCAGAAGTCCTGAGACTATTAGTCCCGTTGGACCATCGATGAATGGGCTTGAGTCTTCTTGGAACTAAAATTCATAATTCATTCCCCCTATGTCTTTCTCTGGGACTCGAGTGCGAGACAATACTGATCGATGCTAATCACTGCGACTAAGACGAGATAATAGAATAGTCACTTGACACAAAAATTGAGAGAGGTTTTTTACCTTTTCGGAGCTAGAATCATGTTCTGATTCAGAATGTGATGAGTTGAAATATTAACGAGAATATATGTCTTACATTTTTGATAAATGACTACCGTCGGTTAGTGTTGATGGACTTTCGCTTAAAATACAGAGATAGCCTTGAATTAGATAATTGTTACATTTAAAAATACCCCTGTCAATGTTGTAGCATATTTATCAGAAATTATCTCGTGAAACTCACAATCACAGAGAAAAAACAATGAAATTTCATTAGTCGAACACTGCTTGTACGATAAAAAAAGATTTTGCTAATATTTTTGCTCGTTTCCAGAAAAAACTTGTTACAATTTGAATACGATAGTAATTTGACTGATAAGAAAATCGGGTGGGGTCAAGACTCGGGTTATCTTGTATTGAGTTCAACCACTTAGATTTTGACAGATGGAAAATAACTGATATTTCATGATTCGAGTATAATCTGAACTCACTGTGAAATTCGCAAAGTAAATTCGATATGAAAACACTCAATCTCTACTTATAAATATGACTAAGCAGCTATAAAACTAAGAAAAAAAAATTACGTAATGATAATTTTCTAATATCTTTAAAGTCTGATATGCTGTCAAATTAATCTTTTCTTATTTTATAAATAATAAAATATTATGCTTATTTTTTCCTATACTATTTATATATGTGCGCAGCAGTCTCAATCAGAATATACACACACACACACACACACACACACACACACACACACACACACACACACACACACACACACACACACACTCTCTTTCGACTGCAATCGTTCTGCCAATGAATATTAACGAACTTGTTTGATGTCTTACCATTTTATTGCTACTGTTTTTAATCAAAAACAGCCCATAAAGTACTGCGACCCAAACTTTTTTACATGATTTTATGATTCCGCATTAAAAAAATCGTAAACTGTCAGAGTGATTACTCATCTTTGGATTTCTATAGGTAATCCAAGTTAGAGTGAAATTAAAAAGTAAAAATTGAACAAATAGTTAAAAAAATGTTATCTTGTTATCATGAGTAACGCATAGAAGTTCCAAAGGATACTCATAACATCTCTTGTTGGAATAAATTATGAACCCCTTATGGTGAATGCAGCTTTTGAATTTTAACGGTAGCTGCATTCGAAGCTTAAAAAAGTGCATTTATCTCTACTTTTCCGCTGTCATAACTCAGCAACTGTTGCCAAACGACTCGTGTAAAATTGTTGAATAATACTTATAGATATACGCAGGATCGTGAACGCTTTCCATGAGTTGCGGAACGTTAAGTGGTAGCGCTCGATTGCTGTATGCAACGCGTTCCATTGCTTTGCTGATTAATTTCCCTTGGTAATACATAACCGAGTCTGTTTTACAACAAATTCCATCTGCACCGCGATTTGAAGAAAGCTCTTTATCCTCATGCCTTCCCACAGTAAAAAGTGTTATTTACAATAAAAGAGAACAGAAATACACTTAAATTTCTAAACAAGTGGGTTAAAAATCTGTTTCTACGAGAATAAAAGTTGGTACGTAAAGCTGAGAAACAAACCGTATCGAAATATTGAACTTTTCTAATTGAGTTTAACGAGAATTGAATATCTCCTATAGTTTATAACATGAACGAAAATCCGGGCTAATTGTTGCAGTAAATCTTGTATTATGATTTACAATTAAAACTAATGTTAATCTTTGGAGAATTTGAGTGGAGAAGATGATGTAGCGAGTAGTGAGAAAATATTAAAAATAATAAAACGCGAAAAATCATGCGTCACGGTGTCATTGGCGGCTCAAGCCGAGGCCAGGAATGAAGAAACGTGACCCGACCCCAGGCGATTAGCGATTGTCCCTCGACCATTCCATTTGAATCGTCTACTGACTTTTCTCCATTACCCTCTCATCGAATACTCTTCATCTGATGCATTTTTAAAAAAATTCTGTGACTTCAAACTACTCCTAATCAATTATTTAAAAAAAATAATAATAATAAAATTCGTATAAAAAGAAGTTTCTCGAAGACGCACACATAATTCTTGAGAGGAATTATCAAAATTACAATAGCAGTTCTTTTGATTTCATCAAATCAATTATATTTGAGATCAAAGATATTAATTACGCGTAATTAATTGCTTCATTGACTGGTCAAAGGTTCAGAGTGCGATAATATCATGTTAGGTTAAAAATTAGACCACTATTGACACATTTCTTAATTGAAATTGAAATACATTTTGTCGCAGAATTACTTCAGATATGTCAATAAACCAAGTAGTATATTGAACTTAAAAAATATCAACTTTTTGTACTTTTTACAACTGCAAACTGGATTTGAGATTACAGAGAAAGAGAGAAGCGTGATATTGCTAAATATTAATGTTGTGTCTAGAAAAGCAGGCGACACGCGTCGATCAGTGAAGATGTTAATTAATATTTTATGTTGGAAAAATTGCCACCACTGCTATTCGTAGAACGCAGGGTCGCGACGTCGGCGGTGGATATCTTCGTCGCAACTCTAATAAATTACACTTGGCACAGCGCAGTACTATCGCTACCAGACACGCCGTGGCAAGATGCCCTTATCTCACCGAACTTAAAATAATCACTCCACTTTGGAACGTGTTTACGAAAGTTCAAGGCATCCCTATCCTGAGACTAATCGACGCCAAATCAACCAACAATATCAACGATGCCCTCGACTCTTTTGTTTATTTTATCATTTTTCGACTATACGAGGAGAGAAACCCGTATTGATTAATTTATTCATCACCGGATGAAAATCTTACAATGTTACGAGAATTGCCATTCATGTTATCATAATTATTCTTAAGCTTACGGTAATATAGATTAACACCATGAGATATTGCGAGGCAAAGTTCAGTATACCAGTTGCTTCGATAATCGATTTGTACAAACGGAAAAATTACAACTTTTATTTTCCTTATCAAAGCTGGGTTTATTCTTAGGAGAAAATGTACCAGAAAAATGCAATTGTAAATTAAAATGAGCATTGTCAATCAAATTTATACCATTCTAAGTTTTTAGTTAATTTCATATATTTAATTAATTAATAGTTTCATTAATGTTTTACTCAAATAATTATTTTGCTGCTCTCATCTCCTCTTTATTATTAAAGAAAGAAAGGATTTTCCAATTCGAAAGAAAATTCAGAAGATCCTGAGGCTTTAATTTATTGATTGGGGGATCAGTGGCTATAAAATTTCAATCATCAATATGATCTATCTTGACTCCGGGACGCATCCGCGAATAAATCATGCAAGATATCCATTCGGTGCTCCTATAGCACTTTGTGCATGATAAATTAATCGCTATATAGAGCCTTAAATATTAGCAGTTAGAGGAGCTGGACTTTAAACGGCGTATACAATCAGTACAATTGTCCATTATGAAAATACGCCAAGTTTACGCGAGGATTTATTTTAGTATTGCATTTTAACATTGTATGACAAATTTATAATGAGAAATCTGCTTTCTTATTGTATTTGAAAAGATAATAATTTTCTTATTGCATAAATCAACCCGCAGAGTCCTTGAGACGAAACTATGTACGATCTTTACGAGAGGTTGGACTTGTTTCAAGAATGTAACAAATCATCGTTTGACAAATTACAAAAATTAAAACGTCATTTCATCTGGTACTCAAAGGACAAAATATCACTTCATATGTCAGGATTTTTCTGACAAAAATTCAACGAGAAGTTATATCTCGAAAGATTATATAAAATAGAATTTTTGGTAAAGTTGTGCCAGGTGCTAGAAACTTTTGTTCAAGGAGAAGTTTTCAAGGAAGGCTATAAGGCAAAGTTTTTTGAGAAAGCTACTCAAAGTACAATTTTGGAGAATGATTCCATGGCAAAGGAAAAAGTGCATTAATAAAAGGAACGCAAGCTGAGGTCTCAACATTTTTTGTCAGCGAAGTTTAAAAATGGTGCTGTTGCATTTCCAGCAGGTGGATCCTGCTGAAGGAGATGCTTGTCAAATGGAAGTTTGGTCAAACAAGAAAAGTTTCTCCACTTAAAGACAAGTTTTTCGACGTTCACTTTTGCTAGATTTACAAGAAAATCGTACAAAATTGGAAAGTTTTGTTTTTCTTGTATTATTCATTAGTGCATCAGTTTCGAGTAATGAAACAAGTTTCAGCAATACGAAAGATCGACAGATGGTGAATTTACAATTCTAATATAGGAAAGATTCATAGATCTTCGAGTAGATCTTGCGAATTATCAATTAAAATTATGGAAAAACTGACTGAAGTTGAGAAATCACTGTAACTGAATGAGGATATTTTATGATAATTTTGAAGCGACAGATAAATATTAATTATAGAATTGAAAACGATATTGCTGCGAATGAATAAAACGCATATAAAAGTAAAAGAATCTGTCACTGCTTTGAATCCAGAATTATTTATTGAATAAATTTATTGAATATATATTTATTTACTGAATATGTTTATCGTTATTCGCATAGGTCTGACATTTTAACGTGTGGTTTACTACCCTTGATACTAGCAGACGTTGAACCAAGAAAATTTGTTCAGCATGATTGCTGATAGTACCAATCGTATTATTTATTCCTCGTCTCAAAATATTTTTCACTGCCTGCTTTATCAATCGAATATTAGATATTGACACGTAGTAACAACTACAGAAATAAATAAAGTTTGTCTCGAATTCGCATAGTGGATGATTTTCAAAGTTCAGTGAGTGACCTTTGTTCTCGAGTGATTATTTTATGTAGCATATTTAATCATATTTCATGAGAGTTCATAGAGAGGTAAATTTATTGTAATTTAACCGATATTGCTTCAAAAATATGATCATGGAGTCTCGGGAGTTAATAGAATTTGCTAAAATAGAAAGTGTTTTTCCGTAGTTTTAACGGTAATAATATTATATTAAATAAATTGGAATGAAAACTCGTTTTGAGAAGTAAATTTATGGAAAAATTATTGACTTCGTGGAATATTAACAAAACTATTAAGTATGATATTCATGTGCGTGATAAGAGTACTCTAATGACAAATAAATTCGAAAGATATTTATCATTTGTATTGGGATTGGAAAATAAATTCTGACAGATCCTTGGAGCTTGGCTCTTATCTAAGGCTCGTGTTGTCTATTCTTGTACTACTGGCCTTGCACTACCTTGCAATTAGAACAAATAAGTCGATCGAGTTTGCCTTGTTTTATAGATCTTGAAATTAAGCGATTTCTTTATTAGCAAACTGTGAACAGCAAAAACCGAAAACGAAAAAATGATTGTCTAATATCTCTAATTGCCTTCTAACTTTGAACAAGTCATATGGTGATTGAATTTATTCATTCTTTAAGGATTAGATCTGTGTTTTCTATTAAAACTCAACAGTAAAAACTCTTCTTCTTTAGGTCTCAAAGTTGTTATAAACAAGCCAATTGTTGGACTTAAAGCAGTACTCTTTTACTTTGTTCTTTGGAAATAACTCTTTGGATGAACCGATCAAAATCAGAATGGATGAACTTTTGCCAAAAGGAAAAAGTCAACAAGATTTATCAACATGATTGTCCTAAAGACAACAACATCCTTCTGAAAATAATCTTTTCTAAAACAAAGAGTCTGATCCAAATCAATAATGACAATTGGACATGAGTAGGATCTTTTGAGAAAATTGTACACTGGATAAGTTTGAAGAAAGCCGAAAGAACTTTTTGAAAGAGCAAATTCATCATTATTACTGCAATGCTAGATGTCCTTTCCATGAGTCTGACTGAACGCAAGCATGATCAGAGATATAGATATCATTGACTTGAAAGGATTGCTCTCTTGATAGAACTTGGGTGACCCAATCAAGAATCATAAGAGAAATGAAACTCACCCAGTGCATGCCGGTGGTAGGAGGGGCGCGCTCCTCATACACTCCCATCAGGGTGGCTGCTGTCGCGGGGTAGTTCCCGCTGAGGGTGCGAGACGAGGTCGAGGCAGCTAGGGTGGGACCTGGGGACCTGGATGCCGGTAACGCGGAGATGGCGTCCGCCGCGCAACCTACTTGTCTCCCTTGTCCTCTTCCTTCGCCACCACTTCCTCCACCTTCTTCCCTTATGTGCTTTTCTCTTTCTACCCCTCAAATCAAACCTCACGATTCACTCTCTTACACTTTCATAACTCTCACTATCCGCAGTTCCTGCCACTGTTCTTCTCCACTTAATCATCCAGTTCTACCGGACACTTAAACACTTGGCAAACCCGGAATCCAGATCAGTCAACATCTTTCACTTCAACTACATCAATCTAGTCAAACGGGACACAATTGGTGTTTACTCAAATGATTTATTGCAGTCCTGACTTGTTGAATCCAGTTGCAGGATCAGTTATTATTGATATAAAGATTCAGCGGATCAAGGCTCCTGGCCACACGCATTTCGGTCCAAACAGGTATTGGGGAACCACCTGCTGTGTTGACTCTCAACAGGGTACGGAATCCGAGGATGAACATTAATTCACACGGACTGTCTACACCTAAGCGTCTCTGAAGAAGATTCTGCGTCACCAATTGAATATTCCCAAAATCAATCTCTCATTAGGTATCACCCATTGACTCAATGAGAATCATCACTTAGCAGTATTTGGACCACTTTCCAGCATCAATACTGCTCTTGATCATCAAGATCACTTCTAACCACTTGGGATCACTTAGGACCACTTCCGACCACTTATAATTCTTTAAATTCTTGCTTATATTTCAAGAAGGACTACCCCGAGGTCAAGCCGACGGAGATTGGAAGCACAACACTGTAACAAGGTATATCACCGCACTGAGGGAAATCACGCGCGATTTTGGAAGCTGGGAAGTATCTCCTTGGGGAGTAAATGTCCAGGTGCGGTCGATCCTGACCGGCACGAAGGACAACGGATCAAGCGGAACGCGGAACGGAACGGAACAAGGCGCATGTGCTCCAGCTCGGTTTGCAGTACGTCGCACTGCGCCGTACAGACTCGGCTCGGACCACGAAGCGGAGTGAGGGTATGCCAGAACGGGTATCAACGTTGGAACGATGCAGCGCCACAAGCGGCGGAACACGGAATGGGGAAAAATGAGGCGGCAATTCGACTGGGACTGCCCACATCAACCCCACCTGGACTTTTGACGCCAACAGGCTCCGCCCTTCAGGTCCGATCCTCCCCATCAGAGCACCTTTCTGTGTGTTCAACTATCTACCAGCTACCTTCTACCATCTACCACCACCAGACTACCTCCACTCACAAACCTGAATCGACTTCTGTGCAGTTCCAATTTTCTCTTCTCGATCCGACGGGAAACTCGGATGACGCATTGAGATTGGTCTTGTCAGTTTTAGGTGAAATTATTACGCAAAATGGACAAGAGTACCATATCTGGAGCTTTAAAACATCTCCCTCGCATCCCATGCTCTGCTTGTATGGAAATAGTTTCTGGCAGACTAGGATTATATGCTAGCATCAGGATGGGAATTTTCATGGCGTTTATTCACGTCGAACTAGCCTGGAACTGTCCTGGTGCTATGTATACTTGCTAGATGGTTAACTTCAACTTGTAGTTCTATCTAGGCTCATTTAATTCCAGTACAAACTTTATATAGCATGCTATATTGGTGCACCAATATAGCATCTAGCAAGTATATATACGGATACTTGAAAAAGATAACAAGGTGTGACAAAGTATATTTTTAATCATCTGATTCACTTTTCTGAGAAAAAATATATTTTGGCACACATATTTCTACGCCTTCTCATAATTGGAAAGGAATAGAGGGTGTGACAAATTGTTTTGTCGTACACCCTCCAAAAGTTAGCCTTTTCAAGCCTGTATAGAACGGCCCGTGTAGAAATTTTGCTGTGGCCCCTGTCGGGCTCAGATCGGGTGATTTCAAACCGGTGATGGAACGCAGAACCTGACCGGGCCCAGATCTGGCTCGATCGGGCAAAGTGGGCCCAGTCCGGTTCCGCATTCCATCAAGGGTCTGGGAATATTCTACCCGGGGGGTGGAAAGTGGCAGATTTCAGGCCTTTCATGGACGACGCTTGCGCACTTCGCGAGCGGGCGTAAAATTTAGTTTTAGGCTAACTCTTGTACAAGTTGCGCACATGCGCAAAAATATTGACCAAGCTAAAATGGAATAAAAAGTGAATAAAATGGCGAAATATGGCACATTGACTTGCAATTTTAAGAATTCCAAGGTCTATTATAGAAACTTCAAGTAATTGGGATACAATTGTGTAATTATGTTGTGAAAGGTATATAGAAAAGTAATAGCGCTTAGAGCTACAATTATTTGTCTAATAAGATTATATAATATTATAAATAATATAAATATTGACCTCTGTATGACATTTCCCTGAATGGAACCCACGCAGGCAGTGAAATTCATATTATTACAACGTTAGCCTTTTGTAAACCAGACCAAATGATTTTTGATCCCATTGAAAACCAAGTTTATAAGAACGCTTATTGAGGACGTCTGCCTACGTATTAGTATTGAATATGTAATACTATAATATAATGTATAGAATATACAGAGTTTGAAAACGCACACAGATTAAAGATTACATAGTTTCCAAGTGTGCTTCAAGCAAATCTTGTTACCAGCCAGCACGTGGCATTTTGCAGGATGATGGTCCTTACCGAGCCATTTCAACACCCCATGCCATCCAATTATTACCAAGTGGTCTAGTAAAGAGGAAGAATATTTTCCCTATTGATTTTACAGTTTGTTCAGGTCACTTCATACTTTCCATATATTTTAGAGAATGATGTCGATTGATTCGTAATTGGAGTTTTGATCTGAAGTAGATTTTTCTAAGAAATAGTATATTGGATATGAGCATAATTATAATAAAGTCAGATCCTGTATTCTCTGATTTATATACATAGAATTTAAAAAATATTTCTCTTTTGTCGACGAGGAATAAAACATAATTGTTTTTCAACTTTAATTATATGTATATTTGAGCACAAATGATAACACAATATGTTATAATTGTTGTGTCTCTACCATTATGATAAAAGAAACGACTTGATTAAGTTAATTTCATGCCAAAACAAAGTAGAACGTTATTGGATCCGGACCCTCAATGACAAAATGTGGAATAATGAAAACAGTTATTAACTCCCATAAAAAACAATGTCAGACATATAATATGATAATCCCTCGATAACTAAATCCATACCTTGTAATAGCTTCTATTACGCAAAGCGTAGACAACGAAGTAATTTTTTTATCTACCGCAGCTATTATGTACTCTATTATCTACTCTAGTACACCTATTTGCAGAAACGGTTCGTTAAACTTACAAAACCTTCCACTAACTTAATTTTAAATGCTAGATATTTATTTTGTAATATTTCATATTTAAACAATTCTAAGGAGTTTAAACGATTCATCTTTTTTGGGTCATCCTTTTTATAGACACAGAAAAAAGTTATTTATATCGAAACTTTCCTTATTGATTGTTATCGACTTTTGGATATGGAACAAGAGTTTTCATATATTTCATTTACGTTTTTTAAAATCTTTTTAGAGTTCTTCTCTGAAAAGTGTTTTAAAAAACGTTAATGAAATATCTTGAAGATTTTGTCCTATCCAAAAGCCGAAGACAGTCAAGGAAAATTTCAATATTAGCTAATTTTTTTAGTGTGGTTATCTTGAACCTAAAGTAAAAAAAAAGCAATTGATTTGCAGTCTAGTTACCGAAAGGACGGATGTACCATTGAATTTCGATGTAATATCTTTTTCCGAAGAAGGATAAAAAAAATGTATAAAACGTAACTGCGGCATGACTGGAAAGACCCCGACGTAAGAATATTCATTCGAATCAGTAGTCACCCGAGCGAACAGTCGCATCCGGCCACGCTTTCTGCGGTTTAAGGCTTTTTTCGTGGTCTGGAAAGTCGAATCGGTGATCTGGTCAATTCTTTTTGTTCTGTTGGGACTTTACGGAGTATTGCTCGACGGAATTGACGAGCTTCCTCTCTCAAGAGAGGTACAAAAGACCTCTCGATTTAGCGGTTCAACGCCAAGAGAGATTCGAAAAATAATACAAAATAAACAACCTTTTTCCCGCTGACCAAACGTCACGCTTCATATTTTAGCCATCGTTGCTAATTTGAAAAAACCGAGGAAAAACCTCTGCAACTTATTCGTTTACTTCAATATTGAATTTAAACTAAAACTTCCAAGGTGTCAAATTTTTATCCAAAAGTGGATCAAAGCGTTGTACAATTGAAAAACAATTGAAAAATTACTACTTCATTCATATATTCCTCTATATGTAAATGCCATTTTCTTTTCAATTGTGCAATGAAGCCCCTCCTTAACTACATATAGTTTCAAATAATTATTGGATATTTGTTGACTAGAGAAAACATAAAAAAATTGGTAAAAACAGAGCAGAAAAGCTGTTAGAATGGAAAGGAGATGACGCGTGAATGCTAAATATACAGAGTCCAGGACAATGAAGCCAGACGTCCCATGGAGAAGAGGTATCCAGCCGTTGGAAACCCCCTCGTGTGGGATTCAGTCAGAAAACTGCAATGCCTTTTATAGACATTCGAATTTAAATTCAAACTTCATAAATTGAATTATTGATTTATATGATCCAACCAAACCTTCTTAAAAAAAGTAAATAGGGAAATTATATAATGATTATGAAAAAAAGATTACCTCGGGAATACTATACTTATATATCTACTGAAACAAACAACAATACAAAGAGCAATAAAAAGGCCATTAACGGGCCATAACGATTAGGGATATCTCTATACTTAGTCTCGCAAAAGAAAACCTGTTCTGCTTATGTCCTTTAAAATGCAAGTCCATATATTGAACTTGAAAACCTCATTCAAATATTACCGATTATATTTATAATGGGAAAAAATACTGTTGAGGCGATTAATACATTTGCGAGTATATTTATCAAAACAAGTTTAATTATTCATGCTGCGCTTTTGGGTTTGATAAATAAAAAAAAATGTGCAAATTAGGATTGCTAAACAGTAGTGGAAAGAAAGGAAAATCGAAATAGACGTGCATAAATGTTTCTTTGAAAAAGACTGACCAAAACGACCCTCCCTGTGGACATTGTCATTATTGTTATAGAGATGTTAAGGTTTGGCCGCAGGCACGTATAAAGGCCAACAATACTTTGGCAGGCCAGTTACACGCGCGACAACTATATTACAATAAGGCGGACGTCGTAAACGCCTCTCATTCAGCCGATCGGAAGAAAACGTTTTTTTTTTCTCTCCAGAAATCCATTATTCGCTCTTTTGCTGGCACACCCGTCGCTGCTGGACGATCAAAAACGCGTGCTGGTCAATGGACTTAAGACGGATTACAAGAGTTTCTCTTCTATGAGACTCGAATTTGCCGCTATTTTGAATAGAGCTGGCGAGTGGTTTAAACGCCTTTCGGTAACAAATCGAGAGCATGAAAAAGGGAGAGTGATGTAGGAGAGAGTGGAAAATTGCAAGACAATTTTCAAGAGGAAATTTCCATAAGAGGAAATTGTAACTGAAGAGGATAGTAAATTCCGGGAAGTAGAAGAAATCTAAAAAAACTAGCTGTCAAGTTGTATGAACTTTTGTACTCATTCAATGAGCACTTTGCTTCCTCATAGAGGAAGCATTAAGTATTCTTTACATCAGCATTAAATTTTGATTCCTAGAGAAGTTATATTCAAAAAATTCATTTTCGAAAATTACAATAAAGCATAACTTTCTTATTTTTTTATAAAATGCATTAATCTTTTAGGTGAATCGATTCGTCTAGACACAAAGTATCTTCATTTTCTTTACATCAGCTTTAAATTTTAATAATTTCAGAAATTATAGTCGAAAAATTACTTTTTTAAAAATACAATTAACCATAACTTTCTTATTTCTTAATTAAATGCATTCATCATATAGGTCAATCGATTCGTCTCGACATAAAGAATATTCATTTTCCTTGCGTCAACTCAAAATTTTGATTATTTGAAAACATAGAGCGATAAAGTTAACTTTCAAAATTATAAATAAACATAACTTCCTTATTTTTTAATGAAATGCATTAATCATATAAGTCAATCGATTCGTCTCGATGAAATGAATCTTAATTTTCCTTACATCAGCTTTAAATTTTCAATATTTGAGAAGTTATAGTGGAAAAATGAATTTTACGAAGATTCTAAAAGTACATGAAACTTGTAAAATTAAATATTTTGTTATACCCTTATCAGAAATTCAACTAGGTATATAGTGGAGTAACTATGCAAAATTTCATCAATTTATCTCTACGCGTTTTCAAAAAATTGCTGGATTGTGACACACACGGACATTTTTTCAGATCATCATATTAGATATATTGCCCTTGAAATGTATTTAAAAAAAAAAAACCTTTTTTAGGAAACTGGATTTTGTCACCACTATAAAGCTTCTTCTATGAGGAAGCAATAATCGAAGTGTATACCCTGAATGGAATTCATATTTATTAATTATTAAGTAATATATAAGATGACAGCATCCATTCGAGTACAACCAAGTTCAGCGTTGCTTAACTTCGGTGATCGAATTAGAAAAAAGCCTTCAACAATTGCACGTGTTCAACTGAACACATGGAATGTGAATAAGAATCTTCGAGTTCTTAGACTAGAAACGGGATTTAAGTTGACAACGCTTGGTCGATTCTTGTTTTCATTTTTTCGGTGTATAAAACGAGATTCTTGAATGTTCTGACACTGGTAGTGCTTAGTCGAGCGCTGCACCTTTGGTGGATTTTAATACCTTTAATGCATGCGATTCCTATGCCAGGAACTGCTCTCGTGATGAGAGTATTTAAGCTGAAGCGGTATAACCAAAGGAGCAAACGTGCAGGGGCGTTTTTTTAATATCGTTTCAGCTTCTCTAATTCACTTTAAAAAAAATAAAATTTGTCTTATAGACACTTCGAAAAATATAGTGAAAAAATAAAAAAAAGAAAAGAATCTTTACGTAAATTCCGACTATAAAATATTTAATATATATATATATATATTTGTACCTATTAATTTTCAAAATCTTTCATAACATTCATATAAATTGTCGAATATTTTATAAAATGAGTTATGGACATGTTTTCAGATTATAGAAATAGAAAATTAATTGAAAGGTATCAGCAATCCGGCTTTGCAATCAGTAAAACATGAAAAAGACTAAAAGTTGCTACTTTTGATCACAAATATTGAGTGCATCGTACAATATAAAGAATCCCAATAACATCCCGACTAATGGCTCAAGCCTCTTATCCCAGAAAATTTACTCAGACATAACACCGCCGCGGTGGGAATCATTGCTTCAGTAAATTTTTCAAAATACACCAGATGTGTGAACATTACTTTAAACTTGAAATCCTACTGCGTGCGTCAGTGATAAAGTGTGATAATGTAATATCCAGTATCCACAAGTGTTTCGAGATTTCAAGTTAAAGCTATAAGTGTGGAAAGTTACCCCAGGGCGCATTAGACTTGGTCTCTTTTTTTGATAAAACTATGTTTTCTCAGCTATAGTAAAAAATACAAAATGCAAATTATACAAAGTGTAAAAAACGAACAGCCTTCTGAGTCAAGGTCGAGTCTTCTCTTTGCACCTTGATTTTTTTTAACTTTCGAATCATTATCAGTTTTATAAATCTCTAGTATATATTTTGAAGAGGAACTTCTTCATTAATACCTTTTGGATCAAAGCTCCAATCTATAGTATCTATACTAAAAAAAATGCCTAAAAAATTTGTTTGTTCCCACATGAATGAACGGTGGACGTTTTCACTCATATAATCCGTCATTGATAAATGACTCGACGAGTGGACGATTTTGCCTACCTCGTTCACAAATTTTTCTTTCTTTTTCTTTTTTTTACCGCGTCCTACTTCATCAATTTGTCATCTAGATGCAGTTCTTGGAATAGACTTTGTACCGTCGAAGATCGTAACGCGATGACAACCGATAGATTAAGACAAGAAGGAAACGGTTGAGACGAAGTTGCTTTTGGATATAGCACAGCAATTCATTAATAATACGTGTCCGAGAGTTGACCAGAAGCTCGAACCCAAGAATTTTTCATATCTTGAGGCCAAATCTGTTGCCACTCGGATCCAATGTCTTTACTAGCATCAGTCTATCTCTGGCTCACCATTCAAAATAAGCTGTTTGATTCCATTTATTCAAAAACTAAGAATTATTCGTTTATTATCTCTGTTCTTATTCTATATCCTTTTAAATACTTCGAATCTTGAAGAACTTTAAAGAATTTCTCTCTAGATCTAAGCAAGATTAATTTATTTCTTTTTAAAACCTTGATAAATAGTTGGTTTATCCAAGCAACTTCTTCAGTTATTTCACAGATACTTGGTGCAAATGAATTAAGCAGAATTGCGTCCCTGGGCGCCAGCACGTGGCATCCCTGAACCCCTTTTATTGCAACCAGAAGAGTCTAATAAGTATCGGCGAGCATCCATAAATCCCACAAAGCTACCGCAAGAAGCGATATTACTTTTCAAGGTTTTTTGTCACTTCGTCTCGCCAATGTCAGCCCTGAAGTCTAATGTTCTACAGTTGGAAGATTTTCAAGGTTTTTAAACGCCAGTTGAAGTCAACATTTTTATTTTAGGCAATTATTTATTAGTAAATAAAATTTTTAGATTGGGAAAAGTGAGTGGCAACAGAAGTTTAGACAAAGTTTGGGAAAAAAGAGTTCAAAAAGTTTAATTTTGTATCTGAAGAATCTATTATGAAGTGGGTCCCATAATATTCCCAAAAACAGATAATTTACAAAGCTGATGGGGAGAGCTTTGGACAATGAAGAGAAGCAAATACGCTCGTTACGAGCTCGAGTAACGAGCCCTTTTAAAAATAAAAGGAGGGGATAGTTTTGGTTAATTTGTGTGAAATCGCCCTTTTCCCCTTGGTGAGCACAGCATGCTATCACGCTCTTTTATGAAGGCGAGCTTTTAAGCTCAAATCGCCAGGAGGTCTGCCAACAACACCTGCTTTCGTGGTCCGAGCCATAGGATCCAGGTGTGGAGTAACAAATACTTTTGCTACTGACCAATGTCCGATTTCAAATTTGACTCGTGCCGAGGTTACTTATTTTCAATCGTATTTCAGAACGAAAAGAATTTTCAAAAATATTTCGTTCAATTTCTTACATAATAATGTAAAATCAATTATTCAAATAAATTTCAATTAATTCAATTTCTGCAATAATGATTTTCGATTCATTTCGCTTTCAGCTGAATTCAATTTTCCCCTCAAAAGAGGATATTGACGTTACATCACAAAAATCACCCTACTTTATTCGACGTTTGTCAATCACTCTTCACTCTCGTCCTGAAAATTTATTTCTCCTCTTTCCCATCGTTTAATAGTATGTAAAATCTACATGATGTAATTCAATCCCTTTAACGAGGGTAGATCTGTTTGGTCATTGAATCTGTCCGGGAGTTAACGCGTTGTCATAACATCACACTCTACTTCATAACAGATCGAATATTATTCCGAAACAATTCAAACCCGATTATCAGAAAAAAAAGAATGACTGGAAATTTTATAATTTCAATAGATTTTTAATTTCTCATTGATATTGGAATGTAAAGAATATAATTGTCATATACTTTATACAAAAATTATTTAATTTTCGAATAGAAAAGCAAGAAATGATTTATATTATAGAATATATCAACATTTTTACTTTCTCAGATTTTTTAAGCATATAGAATATAACAACAGTACGGACCCCCTGTTGGGGTGATTTAACTCTGCCGGGCGTACCTAATCGTTGAAAGCTACGAGGCTCATTTTCCCATAATAAAAAAGACCACGTGAGTTTTTTTATGGGATATCCCTTACCTTAGCCGTCAGATCGACTCTCGTCAACATTCCGTATCGATTTACACGCAGGATTAAGCCGTCAAAGAACACGAGGATCGATCTTTTGAGATGACGTCAAAACCCTCGAATTTTCAACTACTTACGAAATCGAGTTGCCTAAGATCCTAAACTCAAAATTAGTTCAATTTCAAATTCATTCATTTAAATTACGAAAATCGATTTCATTTCCTCTTGTACCACTTAGGATACTTATTGTATCTTTTATTATAAAATGTTTTTTCGAAAGCCTCTTTAAATTTATTAAATTAAAATCGAGTTGTTTATCCCTCAGATGAGGGGATTTTCTCTTTGCGGTGGAGGGCAAAGTGAAGCGCAAAGCCGTGATTATTGTTAGTAAAAAAGCGACTGCGCTGAAAATCCGACGTGTCTCGAATCTCGCTTAATTAATAGCCTTATAGGATTGGCCCCTCGCCCGGCCTACGTTCTCTCTGTTCTCGGAGAGTGTTGGGGAAGGCACGTGCGTGCCACGTGTCTATAAGAGGATAGTTTCAGAACTTGGAGCTTGAGTCTCAGGGCTCAGGTGCCTTCGTTCTCCGCCTCTTGGCTCATGTAATCCTGACTCCTGAGTGCTCAGGATGAAAGAAGAGAGTCGTGTATTCGTGTACCTACTGTCGAGGACCCGAGGGATTTCGTCCACCCAGTTCCAGACACATGATGATTTACTTGCAAACCCACTTCAACAACTTGATTCCTCGATTCGAAATCAAAAAGAATTTACGATTCAATACATTTTTCCCACAGTTTTTCGATCATCCTTTTCCCATCCCTTTTCCAACCATTTTTTTAAAGACTCTTTTCTGCACGCCTTTTGCTACCTTTTTCTTCCAAACTTCCTTTTCCAAACGCTTTTTTTACCCCATTTTTGCTTCCTCATAGGGGAAGCTTTGTTTTCGATACATTTTCTAATATTTTTGAAATCGCTTAATTAAACTTTCCTCACGTGATAAATGTCTAATACAACATTCTAATCAATTGTCCAAATGTATGTATGTATGCATGTATGCATTATGTATGTATGTATTATGTATGTATGAATGTGTGTATGGATGTCTGAATTTTTTGTCGTCCTATTAACTTAAAGACAGTTGTAGATAAATTGGTGAAATTTATAGGGTTTATTGGAACCAATAATATCTCAAAACGTGCCAAAGAATTTTTCAAAATATTGAATTTTACAATTTTTATGTAGATTTTGAATTTTTGTAAAATTGATTTTTCAACTATAACTTCTCAAATAATGAAAATTCAAAGCTTATGTAAGGGAAAGAAAGATTCCTTTCGTCTAAACGAATCGATTGACCTGTATGATTAATGAATTTTATAGAATTTTAAGAAAATTATGATTATTTTTCATTTTGGAAATCGTTAATGCTTCCTCTATGAGGAAGCAAATTTATTTGCAACATTATCATAGTGAGGAAGCAAAGTGCTCAAAAATGAGCGCAAAAAAATATAAATATAGTTAAATGGAACACCCGAGATGGAATTCACAGCTAGTTCCAAACGTCTTTCCAACTCCTCTTTTCAAACCTGCTTTTCCAAACACCTTTTACATCCCTTTCTTCCAACCCACTTTTCAAAACGCATTTTTTACTACTTTCCACCAAACCTCCTTTCCAAACGCACTCTGTAACTTTTCTAAAAAACTGATAGTTTTAAAAATCCAATAATCAACTCTCTACACTTGAATCAGTGAAATTTAACTGATTACCAGTCACACGGAAAAAAGTAAATGGCTGGATTTACCATTTAAAATAGTTAAGCTGCGCTTTGAACGCATTTTTCCTAGAATTTAGTCAGTTTTACTATTTCAAATTGTAACTTTTACAACGAAAATACCAGGGTTTACAATTTTCTTAGCACAAATTACAATTTGAAACAGTAAAAGTGACTAATTTCCAGGAAAAATGCGTTCAGAGCGCATCTTAACTATTTTAAATGGTAAATTCAGCCATTTACTTTTTTGCGTGCAAATTCCACTGATTTGCAGTGACTTTTGTCACGATTTTAATCAGTGAAAAGTCACTGAAATTTTTAGTAATTTAGTGAAGATGACTGAAAATTTCAGTGACTGAGAAAAGAGTCACTGAAAATCAGTGGAATTTAACTGATTCAGTTTTAGAGAGAATCGATTTCAATTGATCAATTGTGTTTCCTAATCGGAGCTTAATTCATCAATCGTGAGAACAATCGGGCCCTATCAGTTTTTTCAGAAATAATCCATTACAACACAGTTTATAAATATTATTTCGCCAAATCCAAATTTTATGTATTCATATAGTAAATGTGAGGATGAAATGGTAAGGTGGAACGCCTGCTGAGAAAATTGACGAGCTACCTTGCCTGGAAGGTTCACTGCTCTGGATTATTAATGCACCACAGAATTTGAAATCAATCTCTGGACAGTGTCTTCGCAGACGCGAGCGGCACGCCAAGTTTGCAGTTTCAAGTTTGTAGCACTCGAAGTGGCCAGTTATTTATGGCTGGAAGTATTAGAGACGGATATAAATGTCGGTATTGCAAACACTTAACAGTCCGTATATCAATCAGACGCCAAGTTGAACTACGGCCCCTTGAAAGAGCGAGGGTAACGGAGCAAGGGAGAGTGTTAAACCCGACCGCGTTGCACCGCGGCGCGCCGCGACGTCCTACTGAGTCCTGAGGCCACGGGATATAGTTCTGCCAATATGTCAAAATTTGCTATTATCATTGCTTCATTGCATATGTTGCTCAAAACTCTCACGGCGCTATAAATGGGATCAATATAACTTTCGCGAAAGTCTTCCATTTGCTATTCTTCCGCAGACAATTTTTTAGCTTTGATTTATTGAGAAATTAAAAATTAAGGGCATGTGATACTTTACCATATGAACAAATAAGTTATACCAATTATACATTAATAATAATAAATATTTTTATTTTTACTTATTTACTAACAATATTTATTATTATGAATGTATAATTGGTATAACTAATTTGCCCTTATGGTAAAGTATCACATGCCCTTAAGTTATAATTTAGATTTGAAAGTGCTCACAACAATGCTATAGTTATCGACATGTCACAACAATGTAAAAGTACGTGTTATAAGCATTTATTAATACTTCACGGAATATGTGACGCCTCCCCTCTTTAATTTAAACAAATAGTGAATAGGAATTTCGTTTAAATTAAATTTAAACTAAATGAACAACTAATAATAGTCCATAAATCGCGATGAAATTATTTTACCAGTACACTGTTTACTGTTTACAAATTTACTTTCAATTATACTGATTATAAAAGAAAATTCGAGAAATTACCTTCTTTTATTCATTTTTATCGTGGAGATCAGAACAGTTAAGTTTCGGAATAAAATAGTTAATTTATTTCTTATTTAAAGCACTTCTTATGAGTGTATATCTTTCAGTTGCGGCGCCAGTCCTTGAGGACTGAATTTAACTCTCGATGAGCTAGATTCGCGTCTTGATAGTGAGATTTCGTCCGAACTCTAATGCTTTTGGTCCCACTTGTTTCCTCCGAGCACTACATCGTAAGATAGATGCTTCCCGGAAGCCTCTTGATCCCAATGTTTCTCAAAGGCCGACTATCTCCGGGTCCAGATGTTCCGGATCCTTTAGTCAATGGTCTGTGACATTTCGAATAAGATAAACTGGATTCATCCAGAGATAACGTTTTTACATTTGCAAAACTCTCAAATATCATACTTGAGCATTCAAAAAGCTAAATCAAAGCTTTCATTCTATTAAATTTCGACATTTACTATTTCCATCTAAATATTTGTATGTAGTTAATTACCATCAAAATAAATGTTCATAATTAAGTCTGCTTCTTCAGGGAAGAAGTGTTTCTCGTTTTGTCCGTTTGGACATATCAGCTTTTAAGCTATCTGGGCCCTTCAACTAATAATAAAATAATAACACTATTTTTTTGTGATCTGATCACAACTTAATATTATTCACAGTTTATCTATACCATTTTGCTGAATACGTTTTAGTACGTCTGAATATCTCGAACGGTAAGCGGTTCGGAAATACTCTGAAGATGACTCCTGGTGATTAATTATATTTCTGTGCACTGCGCCAGTTTCGAGCCAGTCAGAAGAAGATGAAATAAAGCTATCTAAAGTTGCGGAATTTGCATTATCAATTAAAGCTTTCAGTGGAAATGGTACAAATGGCCAAATCGGACTAACAATCGGGCAAATGCATAGAATTAGAAAATATGCAAATAATAAAACAAGATAAATTCGAAGACAAGATCTAAAATTCCTTTATCTTCCCTCAAAATTAGAAAAAAGAAATGCTGTAAAATCAAGACCCGCCCCAAAGTCAGCAAAAATCGAGAACACAATAGAAGTCGACAATCCTGTATTCCTGTCTTATCGGTGTCTGATTTTTGAGATCTAGAGAAAACAGAGGAAAAAGGCGGAGGCAGTGCAGCGCCTTGTGATTAAGAAAGACCAGCCATCGTTAGTTTCTCGTTTAGGGCGGCGGCACCTCTTCTCGAACGGACTGCTTCCTCGGGTAAATATTTTCTTAGGCGTAAAATCTCGATCTACCGAGCCCATCGGATGTGGCGCTTAAAAAGTGGCGGAGACAATGACTTGGTGGATTTTTCAATTACTGTGTATCTTTCGGCTTTCCATCAAGAGGACATTGTAAAATTGACTATTGATCCTATACCTGAATGGTTAATCCTAAAAGAGTATAAGAGCTAGGTGTCAGATAATAAGTTGAAAAGCCATTGACAGAACAGACTTGAGGGTACTTTGAGCCTTTAGAAAAGGAATTTCGGCAATACTGTAAGCGATCCACTCAACGCCTGTATACACTCTTAAGTGGGCTTCTATGTAATGGTAATTGCGTTATTAATAAACTCTCGTTTGTCACCTAATTATGTCACAGAAAAATAAAAAAAAAAATTACCTGACATTATCCGGGATTTTAATAAATTTAAAATGACTTAGAGAACTTCAGGGGATTTCAAGAGAGTTTAAGGATTTTCAAGAGGTATCAAGAAATTTTAAGCGACTTTAAGGAATCTTAATGAATTTCAAAAGAAGGCATGATACTTCAAGAGATGTTTTAATCTAATTGTTTTCTGATCGAGTATTAAATTTGGCAATGTTTTTATCCTACTTTTTGCCTTCTATTTTCAGATTTTCTATCTAAGATACGATTTCAATGCAAACTAGTCAAGAAACTCCGAGGGAAAATCAGGAAAGTATAAATCTCGAATTTCCTATATTGATTTCGCTGACACGATTTTCTCGACTCTGGTGCTAGGCATCGCTTGAGTTATTTATCGCATGTAGGCAAATGAAGATATATCGCAGTGAGATCTTTTTAACGACTTCAGTCTCTGAAACTCATGAAATATTGCCAAGCGTATCTTGTAGAAATACACACTTTGGCAAATATGTGAGGGAGGTACGCGAGTTCCAGCCAAGAATTTAGATTTCTATGAACCTCGCAATTGTATTCATTGTCTGCGAAGGTGCCAACGTTTTTATTAATTTCTAGCACTGATTTATTTATCATAAAGCAAACTTCTCAGAAATCCCACTGTGAAATAACAATTTACACTTTGCTCTATCTTTGCGAACTCTCATCACAATCAAAAGCTACTTTATTATTTCCTTCCTACTATTTTCTTTTGCAATTTACTTTCCCAAGTTTCAAATGATTAATTAAACAGTAAGTAAAATTTCAACATTTGTTGTCACACTTCTAGAAATCATTTAAATCCCGAGTAGATTTAATTTTGTATATCAAATGAAATCTTGCGCACGTAGTCTCCATATCTCACACCTCAACACCTCGAATTTAATTTAAAGACGTTTTTATCACTTAAATCAGAGTGTCGCCCAATGTCTTGAAAAATGAAACATATTTCTTCCTTAACGAATCTCTTCATTTGAGAAATGTCTCGCCATTAAAAAGACGTTGACCCATCTTTGTAATTAATATAATACGTTTGGCATAATTGCAAAAATGACTCGTGCTTCTCATGACGAAATTCGACACACACAGAAGAGAGTAAAGTCAGGATAAATATAATATATATATATATATATATATATA